>JAJIBD010003103.1:0-181836 GCA_021461705.1 Cryptotis parvus | reverse complement strand
AGGTTCTTTATCTCTTTCTCTCCCTCTAAGAGACTAGTTTCTTTGAAAATACAATGTCCTTCTATTTTCTTCAAATGCTGACGCCAGGGCACAGGTCAAAGGTCTTGGCTCTCCACATGGTCAAAGGTCTGGCTCTCCTGACACCACATGGTCTCTAAACCTGAGTGATCCTACACAGAGTTAGCAGTAACTTCAGAGGATCGCGGTGGTATGCCCTCCAAAACCAAACCACCGCTACCAACAATATAATGAGAACAAACTCAACAAATACATATGCACTGCAATACATCTTTTGTGGTTTATTATTAGCAATTGTACGTCTTTAATAGAAAAAAAGGTGACCAGGATTTCTACCAGAAATAAAACTAATTCTTATACTACCAAAATTAATGATGTCTTTCTACATGAGGGTACTCTTGAGACATAAAGATATAAATTATGACAGCTCCTTCATTATGCTTATAAAGTAGTAAGTCAACATATATCATAGATATTTAGCAATTCTGTCTTAGCTTATAAGGGTAAGGAAGTCATTTTTATGGCTACAAAGCACAGGAAAGTCAGCTTCAGTCCTCGCCTCTGATTGCTTCTCATAACTCACTGACAGCCTTTCTCCATTATACTGTCTCTACAGAGAACCATGGGAAGGTAGTGCAGAGGAATCTCCCAGATGGGTACATAAAAGCAGAGAGGACATTTGGGGTAACTCTGTAACTAAACAAAACCAGGGAAACAGACAAATAACCAAGAGGAATTCCTGACCTGCACTTTGGTATCCCATCAATATAAACTAGCAGTCTGAAACCAATGGTGGCATTGGTCTTGTCTGGGGAAATCCGAGAGAAGGCAGAGATGAACGTATGCTGCAGGTGATTATGGGAAGATCTTTCTGTGTACTCGAGACAGAGCATCATGAAGCACCCACAGAGGCTGGAGTTCAATTGCTCTGAATGGAGAATTACTTCTAGGTCTGCGCAGGTAAATCTTCACCAAACCCCCAAACTAAAACTCCTTTTCAGAGATTGTTATGGAGGGGGAAACTTCTAATAAAATGATCAATTAGATTAAATAACCTGGAGAATAAGAGAAAGTGTCTTTGATAAGGTAATCAGGGGAAGCTTTATGGACAATTAAAAAAAAGCACAAACCATTTTAATCCACTTGCAAAACAACAAAGGTAGAAAAGTTATGATGGGCTTCCAGTCCTGCTGGAAATGTCTAGGAATGCCTTTTTTTAAAAATTGGAAAGTAGAATGCAAAACAAACAGAAAAAACTAAGCTAAGGAGAAAAAGAAAGCCCTACACATACCATAAAGAAGTCAGAGTCCCAATAAAACCATCTATTTTGAGCTGCATATTTTCAACATTAGAAAAAGATATGGAGGGAGGAAGTGGCTTGGGGTATGTATGATTCAAGATTGGCCTCATTCATGGATGATGTGGATATGTGGAGTCGGGTCATGAAGTGCTGTGTTTACAATACTACTCGCCATACCTTATCTCCCATGGCCCTACTTAATTTTTTCTCCATTTTTCTCATTATCTCCCACGGTCTCTACTCACCCTTCTTGGCGGCACTTGTAAATCATAGGATCAATTTATAGCTCAAATCCAGTAGTATGCCATTGTACTACACTGGCATGCGTAGCCCAAAATGGAAATGTTACTGGTGCCCGCTAGAGCAAATCACGAATAATGGGGCCAGTGATCAAGTGATAATTGAACAATTTATTCATGTTTAAAATCTCAGTTTCAACTTTATGCCCATGATCATTAATCCTCGCTTCCATCTGGATTTCTCCCAAAAACCATTGTGTTTAGCATATGCCCCAACCCCACCCCCCTAACACTTGGAATTTAAATTATCACGGAGGCCATCTCTGCCTACCCATTCCAGCCAAAAATTCTGCTTACAATTTTATCTTTCGCTTGAGTCAGTACCGTATGAGTATCCTGCATTCCAATCTTTCTAAATCAGTTCATCTACTTGCCAGTCCAGTTATTCTGTTCCACAAATAGTTACCAAGAATTCCTCTCCTCTTTCCTCTCTCTGAACCTCTGCCCAATGGTCTTTCTACTGGGCACGACTTCAGTGCGGTACCCGTGGGTACTCAGTTCATAGTTTTAATGCCCAGGTCTCATTCCATGACATACCTGCTTGGCTACACAGCCCCTCCTCTCTTATTATTTTGAAGACTAGAAGGATTTTATTTCACTGCTTTCATTCCTGTGTGTCAGTCTGTGTAGCATACTCCACTCCACCCACATTCCTGGGGCCCTTTCTTCTTTTTTACAATAAAGCTAGACTTCCCTTTCTTTGTTTCCTTGGCAACAGCTTACGGTAGTTATTACTCAATATTATAAAATATTTAAAAGAGAATAACTACTAAGCATCACCTTTCTGTAGATACATGTTTTTTGCTAATCTGCATATCAATTAGCAATACTTTGAAAAATCAGAATCTTAAAAATTCAGATTCTCTCCTCATCCCAAATAAAAATTACTGCCAATACTTGATGTACATGAAACTCTTGGAAGTCTACCATCATTTACATAAGAGGACAAGGCAAATTATAGGTTAGATATCTTGTTGAGGTTTTCTAATTTTTATATGGGAGTATCTATTAGATGAGAAGCTGAGATGGCATGACATGTTTTATTGGCAATGATGAGAAACTGGTATAACTGGCTACAGGTTGGGTGGCAAATATTATGAAAGATTTGAAAATAAATATAGTGAAGTAGATAGAATCTTGAGGCAGCAGTGCTCTAAACAAAAAATAGATTTATATTTTTAATCTCAAGCTGATTATGGTGTAAACTCTGTTTAGAGATCATTTGTTATCAGATTTTAAAAGACACACAATCAGAGAAGTGTCATACACTTCCAAAGGCAGTTGTGAAACTAAATTATGTTGGACTCCATGACAAAAATCTTCCAACACACATGCTGTTTGCAAATTTCAGCTTCTAAATATTGTTAGACTTGACAGAGATATAAGGAGAGGGGCAAATCTGAATTTAGACTACATAAAAGATTGTATAGCATCTGAATAAACCAGAAACTAAGTCATGAACAGTTCTTTTAAAATGCTGCACATAAATATAATTCATCGCTCTCTTGAATTTATGAAAACTTCTAGACGGCATGAAAAATAAGAAAAAGACAAATTTGCTATTTATTGCTGGTTCCTTCATAGTCTGTCTCATGCCAACATGGGTTAAGTTCTCGTCTGACGGTACTGCTAGGTAGCCTGGACAGAAAGGCTCTTTCCCAGTTTTCATTTTGGAGGCCTGGTGAACGTGTTGAGCCAGGTCAACATGGGTACTCGAACTATTTTCTGACAAAACAGAGTGGGAATTGGATAAATGAACCCAAATAACTGTTATTATAGTACAGCAGCTCTGTTTAATGGGAAAGAGTAAAGGTCAGGCAGTCAACTATGCTTTCTGGGACTAGGGCCAGCTCTAAATGTTTTGTTTGTGCAAATTATTGCTCAGACACACTGGCGTTGTTGGTACTCGCACTCTATGCCCTAACAACACAAGTTCATAGTAGAAACTGTAATTTATGACAGTAACACAAGCCAGTGGTATGCTGAGTAATTGTTCCTATTAAATCAATGCAAAATGGCATTCTCCAAAACCAATGATAGACGACTGACATGGATCTAGGCAGAGAAGAGGTAGGGAGACAAGTCAGATTTAAAAAGTTGGCTGAGCCAATCAGGACCTGACTTGCAACGGCAAAGGGCCAGTTTTCATGGCTGGACCTTGATGTTAGGGGAGTAAAGGCATGATACTTTTCCAGTTCTCACCTCCACAGCAAAAAATTAACCTTAGACTCAGCAGTAAACTAATATCACACAACAATTGGAGAGCTCTTTAGATCAGCAAAGAGTAGCCATGCCCGACTCAAATATGTCCTTGGAAAGTTTTGGTGTTAAAGATAAGAGCGTCCATTACATGATGGACAATGTTTTAAATATTATTGTGAAGAACAATAATAATGAGAAAATAAAGGTGCTCATATGTTCATATTGATAAGTGCTCACAGAAATTTGGTTGACATTATTATAATATGCTTATATCAGTAAAAGGATTCTAGAGTTTATCCACCTTTAATACAATTTCATCAAATACTTTCTCCAAAAAAGTTCAAGCTACAACTTTATTGAAACAGCTTTTCTGCTACGGATTTGAAATTGTACATCAGCACCTATATTAACCAAACTGATCCAGGAAATGCTCGGTCAGACCTGACCATTAAGCCTACTGGCTGCCAGGTTTGTTTGACCTATACAGGCAAAAAATAAGTCACAGAAATAAATAATAGGAAAGATTTAATATGGCATATTAAAAGTAACAGTGCCAAGAGTCAGAGAGCAGACATACTTAGGGAGAATAGCATTGTGTTCACTAATTTCAGTTTATATCACAGGGTTAAGAAATACAACAAATTATTTGATAGAGGTGGGTGGGGAAAGCTCAGGAGGCCCAGAATCACACCAAGACAATCCCTGGTCAAACAAGTGGCAGTTCAGTAAAAACACAGAGGATGAGTTGGTGCTGAGACTCCACAGTGCTGGAGATGCCCAGACTAGCCTATAGTACTGGCCTCCAGGATCACAGCTTGAGGTACTTTGGCTCTCCACAACTGTAGAACATTTTGAGGGACCACATGGGCTCGGATTCAAAACAGGTTTGTGTGTGCCCTAACTGCTGTACTATCTTTCGGGCCCCAAAGCAAGCGAGTTCAGGGTAGAATAGTCATAAAATTTGGTGGAGATAAGGACTAGGGATTTCTTAGGAGTCAAGATGCAATCCATATTCTGACCAACCTTAGCCACTTGAGGGCTGTCTTTGCAATTGAAAAGTGTTAGGTGTGGCAAGGGGACTGAATATGCTAAAACTGTACATGGGTAAAAGGAGAAGCCTAGACATTAGAAGGAGTCTGGACCATCTATTTCAACTTTACAGTAAACTCTAACTTTTTAAGCATCTGGGTTTTGTCTGAAAATCTTTCACATCGTTCTCAAGAAATCTATGAGCTCAGGAATAAACCCCACTTCCCTTAATAATGCTTGCAGGTCTCCGGATACTCCAAGAGCTTCTGGCCCTGCTTTCCTGGATATCTAAAGTGTGGATCCCATTCTTCTGGAGTCCTTCCTCACTTAGGCTGTCACAGAGAACCCTGTATCCTGCAGCTAAGCTCCTGCTTGGAAGGAAAGAAAACTGGAGTTCGGCCTCTGCTCCCACATCCCAAGTTTGCTAGAATTTGCATTTTCTTAATCCCACCAAAGCTTCTCTTCAGGGAAGAAAGTTTTGGATCTCCATCAGAGTTCTGCGGTGAGCAGTTTACACATTGCTGCCGGGTACTAAGGGGCTCTTCAGATCTTTTGCACTGATTTATGTAGAAAGCACTGCTAAGCAATTTCTTATCCGTTTTGTATCTTTATTGCAGCAAAACTGAAATCCTTGGACATGTTAAACATGTCCCCCTTCTTTTGTAGACATTTCATTTTCACAGCCTTCAATAAAAAGCTGCAGAGAAGCAGTGTTTTTCCATCTGTTACTGTTCGTTCACGTTTGTGGCTTCTGGATCCCTGGTAGCATTTTGTCAATTACCTTCTGCAGATCTTGCCTGGGTCCAGTCCCTGGAGAGGGCTGGCGATTCTGTCTGCAGGCAGCACAGAAGCAGAACCTTCTGTTCCTCCTGGTTCCCTAATGAGATGAAGAAACTCAAGTGGTATGTTTGCTGGCAAGAGGGAGCTGCAGGCTGCTTTTTAACCTATCCTGTCTGTCAATCTCAGTCCCCTCCCATGGCATTTGTGCAGAACTTCTATAGAACTTTTCCATATTTAAGTTGTATGTGAGAAAGAGGAAAAAAATAGAACAAGGAAGTCAGTGACACTGTGAGACAATGAGTTCCCAAAGCAATTTCATTTCATTTTCATTAGCATAGATTTTTATACTTACAGTAAACCTTTCAGTTTTCACAGATAGCCCTGGTATTTCAGATATCTAATCTGGCTTCCCTGAGAATTCATTATCTATTTCTACTACCTGATTTTTTGGTCTTCTTATTCTTTATCTGATAGCTACTTTCTTTGTTTTTTAAAGCTGCCAATGTAAGAACTGGAGAAACAGGAGGTCAGGTGCTTACACCAAACACTCGGCCCCATATAGTCCCCAGAGCACCATCAGGACTCAGCCCTCTGAGTGCAGAGCCAGGAGTAAAACCTGAGCATACTGGATGTGGCTAAACTAAAACAACAGCAACCACAAAAACAAAACTGCTCATCTCTGCAGTAATGCGGCACATTGCTGGGCAGAGTCTTCTCTGTGGAGCCTGAACTATCTGCTCTCCTGCTTTGTTGGTGGCCATGGAGCTCCCTTACTGCCTGGAATACCTTTGTGGTAGAAGGAAACCAGCTTTTGAGCTTTTACCTTGGGTTGGTCTCATGATGCATCTCTCTGGATATGATCATTTGCTACTACTTTTGTTTATGCGAAGCCTGAAACTCTCTTAGGCTCTTGCAATACCTATCAATGGCTAAATTGTGCTAGCAGCAATTATTGCGGTCACAACAAAACCCTCAAGCAAACCAACCACACCCACCCTCTCCAGTCTTAAAAATATTGCTTCCTTGATTGGCATATATTGAGTAAATGAAACAGATGTGAGTCAGGGAAGTTTATCAAGTGGGGTTAGTTCTCCAAAACCTCGTAAGACTTGAATAAATGTCTGCAAAGGAGATATTTCAATGGATAACTAAGCGCCGTCTAATTACACTTGCAGGCTTCTCCACTTGTCGCAATAGAAAATGAGTGGCACACTGCCATCCAGCTTGAGGGAGGGGTAAAGCACCACACCTAACTAAATTTGACTTAAGTTTTGGTGACCCCCCCCCCAATTATAGGACTTAATCTTGTATTATATTGGTAGCAAATAAAAGAAAGGATTAAATATGGATACCCATCCCTGAATATATAATTCAAATAAATATAAATATATTTGTTCAGGTATTGATGCTAACCCTTAGGACATTTCACCAAAACTAGGACATCTATGAACTTCAATTAGACAATAAATATTCTCTCCCACACTGAGTTGTACTATAAAGGTTCATGGCATACAATACTGTGTTTAAGATTATCAACAGAATGCCTTTAACTTACAGATATTGTAAATTACCACAGCAAGTTTATCAACATCCAAAGTCTCATAGACTCAACAAAGCAGAAATATTTTCCTCTCATCTTGTGAATTTTATTTTTTGGAAATACTTTCTTATTTAATTTATAATATAGAATATTATAATATTAATTAAAGACATTGGTGGCACATAGTATTTCTGGTACTTGTATATTTGCTTGATCATTATCCAGTCTCTTATCCTTTACCTTTAGTAACCTAAACTCTTTTCTATTTTTCCTTTAATTTTTTTCTTTGTGTGTCAGCATGATGTCCTAGAAAATTAAAGAAGAGTCGAGATAGCACAAGGGTTGAGGGACAGTTTCTTTAAAAGCTGATAATCTTGTTTGATCCCCAGAACATCAGAGGGGATGGACCTAGTGGATATGGTGCCCTGAGCACTGCCAAGAGTGATCCCAAAGAGCACAGAGGGCCAGGAAGAAAATCTGAGCACCTCCAGTGGTCCCCAAACAAAATTGAAAGTAAAACAAGAACTAATTTAATATGGCAAGCTGATTTCAAAGAAGTTGGTCTTTATATTCATGATACATGAGTATTTTGTTTGTTTGTTTTGGGATGTACTTGAAGGTACATAGGATAATCTCCTTGGCTCTATGCTCAGGATCACTCCTGGCAGATCAGAGGACCATATGGGATGTCACAGATCAAACCCAGGTGGGCAAAAGCAAATACCTACCTGCTTTGCTTTGCTTTACAGTCCCAAGTATTTATTTCCATACATCTTTGAAATATGGTGTCTCATTAAATATTCTTTATTTGTATTTAACTAAATTATATGAAAATCATCTCATTAGAGCTGATGAATTTTAAATTGTGAAGCTGAAAATAGTTTTTAGTATAAGGACACCAATTTAAAGTCAATTATTCATTTAAGCGATCTAAATCATTAAACTGGTGTTATATATTTTCATGCCCTCTTTATTTTATTTCTAGTATGCTTTTTGTTATTTTGCTTTAGTGAAGTGTTTC
Organism: Cryptotis parvus; assembly: GCA_021461705.1. Lineage (NCBI taxonomy): Eukaryota > Metazoa > Chordata > Mammalia > Eulipotyphla > Soricidae > Cryptotis > Cryptotis parvus. The sequence continues at coordinate 173,647 of JAJIBD010003103.1, read as the reverse complement.
TGTGATAAGGAAATTATGCTTTAATCAGGTATTTGCATACATATAATTTGTTTTTAATCTTTTTGGTTGCTGGTTTTGCATATAGAACACACATCGGACAGTTTGCCAGGCTCTACCGTGCAGGCGTTAACTCTCATTACTTTGTGGGGCTCTCTCAGAGGGGTGGGTAGAATATTCACGGCAATTTGGAGGTAAATCGCGCTGGCACGGGCGGCCGCCGCAATGGGAAAGCTGGTATCTGCTGTGCCGGTGTATCTGTGACTGTGGCTCAAGCATTCCTGGGCTTGAAATACTCCTCTGAAGAGCGGGTCTCTGCAGGGTGGGTCCTTGTAGGCTGGGTTTCTGACAAGCTGGGCTGGAGGCTAGATTAATCTGTTGGAGATCTTACGAGCTGTGGAGTGTGGATGGTGAAGATCGCTGCCAGCAAGGTGTGGGGGCTTCTCTAGGCTCTTCCGAGGCTCCATCGGGATGGTGGGCCTCGGGTTGGAAGTTGCTCTCGGTCCATGGAATGCGGGGGTTCAACGGGGAAAGCTGGTTTCTGCTCTGCCGGGTGTATCTGTGCCTGCATCGAAGCATACATTGAGGATCTGATGGTGCAAGCAAAAAGATCAAGTATGACATCATTGGTCTGACTGAGATGAGGGAGGCGTCAGTCGCATCATGCTGTATTTGACACGGATAAGAATTGTTCCTTGGAACATGCAACAAAAGAGGCGCCAGGTGTCCTTGTCAACACGAACATGGCCGCCAACATCGATTCATTTGAATGCCTAACAAACCGGATAGGATGATTACACTTGAAGAGATGTGGCCCACTGCCAGCAATTTCTATCTTCCTTGTCTACGCACCAACATCCACATACAAAGGAGATGAAATTGAGAAATTCTACATGGAACTGGAGGAGTTCTATAAAAAAGATCACACCTCCTACAAGATCATAGTCGGTGATTTTAATGCCAAGATAGGACCTAGAAGATTGGCTGAAGAACTCCACATCGACCCATGGCCTAGAATGGAACGAACAGGGTGAGAGACTATCTGGAGTTCATCATGTCCACCAAGACCATTCATGGGAACTCACAGTTCCAGAAGGCTGAAGCGAAACGTTGGACATGGGAATCTCCTGGTGGACAGTTCCACAATGAAATTGACCACATCATCTTCAATCGACGGTTTTGTCTGACCGATGTTGCTGTCGCCCCCAAATTCCAAACAGGATCGGACCACCATCTCCCTTCGTGCAAAATTCTACTTCCCGCAATGGGGAGAAAAGGCTGCAAAGTTTAAGAAGAGAACTCCCAGAACGACCACCAACTGGGAACTCTTTGGCACCATTGCAGCAACATGGGAAGATACCACCATTGACGACATCGATGAAGAATACAACCGACTGGTTCAGCACCTCCATGATTGTGCGAAGAATGCCGAGAAGAAAGACACAAAAGGACTCCTGTCTTCAGAAACTCTTGAGCTCATTCGCCAACGTGGCAAGGCGCGAGCCTCAGGAGACCAAATGCTAACGCCCAAGCTTGCTAAACGGTGCAGAGAAGCGATAAAAGAAGACCTCAAAGACAGAAGAGCAGAAATACTGGAAGATGCAGCAGAAGCCAGGAAAAGCATTCGCACCGCCCGCCTGTCCTTCGCCAACTATAGGACCAAGATGACTGCCCTCCGGGGCCCTGATGGATCTATCACATCTTCCAGAAAGGCAATGGAGAAGATTATCCATGACTTCTACTCAAATCTCTTTGATAGCCACATCCACCTGCCCACATACCAAATTCCACAGGATGGATATGTCATTCCCAACGTTCTCTCTTCTGAAATCTGACATGCCATCTCGGTAAAGAAGGGAACAGCACCAGGCCCAGACAAAGTCAGACCCGAACACCTGAAGAATCTGCCGTCGGTACTCATCAATACACTAGCTCGGCTCTTCACACGCTACCTGTCCGAATGCAAGGTGCCCTCCCCAATGGAAAACCAGCAGGACAGTTCTACTGTTCAAGAAGGGAGACATTCACGACACCGGCAACTATCGCCCCATCTGCCTGTTGTCCGTCATCTACAAGCTGTTTACACGAGTCATCCTGAACAGGATTGGCAGAACACTAGATGAAGGACAACCATGCGAGCAAGCTGGCTTCCGGAAAGGATTCAGCACAATCGACCATATCCACACAGTAACCAAGCTCATTGAGGTTTGTAGGGAGTACAAGATGCCGCTCTGTCTCCACGCTCATTGATTTACAGAAAGCCTTTGATTCTGTGGAGACTGAAGCAGTCATCGAAGCCTCTAGCCAAACAGGGTGTTCAAACCCAATACATCAAGATCCTTCCTGAGCTGTATTATGGATTCACCACCAGGATCTCACCATTCTACAAAGAAGTGATCATTGATGTCAAAAGAGGGGTTCGACAGGGTGATACCATTTCACCAAAACTCTTCAGCGCCACCTCGAGAACATCATGCGACAATTAGAATGGGAAGGAATGGGAGTGAAGATAGATGGTCGGCAACTACACCACCTCCGCTTCGCTGATGACATCGTTCTAATAACACCAAACATTAGCCAAGCGGCACAAATGCTGGCTGACTTTGACCGAGAATGTGGAAAGATAGGTCTACAGCTGAATCTAAAGAAAAACTATGTTTATGAAAAATGAACTAGTTCCAGAGGCCCCATTCACTCTCAATGGAACAAACATCTCTGAATGCAGCAGTTATGTGTACCTAGGTCGAGAAGTCAACATGATGAACGACCTAAAACCTGAGCTGCGCAGGAGGAAAGAGAGCGGGCATGGAATGCCTTCAAAGGCATCGAAGAAATAGCTAAAAGGACAAAGAACCTCCGGCTCCGGGCACATCTCTTCTACTCCACTCGCTCTCCCTGCATTAACATACGCCTCAGAGACCTGGGCCCTACGAAAGCAGGATGAGAATGCTATTCGGGTCTCCCAGAGAGGAATCGAAAGAGCTATGCTTGAATATCACGCCTCACTCAAGTGAGAGAAGGAATCCGGAGTTCTGACCTCCGTCGCTATTCCAGAATCAGGGACGCTGTCTCGTTTGCCAAGGCATCGAAAAATCAGATGGGCTGGGCATGTAATGCGATTTGGAGACAACCGCTGGACTAGAGGCATTACCGACTGGATCCCACGGGATGTCAAAAGATCACGTGGCCGCCCACCTACAGGATGGTCAGACTTCCTTGTCAAGACCCTGAAGGAACGGTTTGAGGCTCTTCATATTCCTGAATCAACTAGATGCCATTGGGCTACATTGGCACGTGATAGGGTCCAATGGAAATGTTACTGGCGCCCGCTCGAAGCAAATCGATGAATAACGGGATTCAAGTGATCAAGTGATCAAGTGAATCTTTTTGTGTGGAAGGCATTTAAAAACTCTGATTACATTTGTTAACTTTTCCCTATGGTTGAGGCATCACTAGTTTTGTCAATGTGTAAAGGTGTATAAAGTGACTATGCACCACATAGTCATTGGTGAACAGTTAATGGTGAAAGAAAAATAGACATTGCTGAGTTAAGGCTTTTATGACAGCCTTGATTTATTACTATTCAGAGACGCAAATAAGACACTCTCAGTGGCAGGATGGGCAAGTTTTATTTTGACTCTACACCATGCTGTTATACCACTCTTTCCCCATGATTGCAACAACTTTCTACCATCTCTGAAAAGACTTTGGGCAATGGGAGAATGTAGGTAGTTTAGGCAATGGGAGAGTGTAGGAGAGTGAGTAAGGGGAAGACTTGATGTAGTGAATCATATGAAGAGTATAAATTGAGAGGACATGTGGTAGGGTATGGCTTAGAGTCATCATAGAAATTATTTCACTTTATTCAGAGGAATAGAAATCTTCAATGCTGCAGCCACAATATTATTTTAATGTTTAGATTTACATTAGATTATTAATATTAGATTTATATGGGTATATGTTTGCTGTTTTGTATGACCTTTTATAACTTAGTACAATAATAACCTTTTATTCAGTTTCTGATCATCACACTATACTTGTTAAGCTCTAAGTCCTTTGGTCAACAATAACAGGTCAATTCTTCTCTCTCAAACCCTTATTTTTATTGAGGCACCATTATTCATAATACTGTTTGTCGGGAGCTCCGGCTGGGGTCCCCGACAGTGCCGGGAAGCGAAGTTCCCTTCTACCTCCGGAGCAGGCGAGGAATGGATGAACACTCAGGAGTCCGATGCGGTTTTAAAAGACTTTACTTATCACAGGTTCAGGCATACAAATCAGCAAAAGGAAAAACCCGATGCTTAGGATTCCAGGCTAGAACCCCAGCCACGTGTAGGCCAAGATGGCGACCACCACGTGTGAAACTTCCAAGGGGAATAAACGCTCACAAGGCGAGATCCCACCGGAAGAAGAAGCCCGGGAGAGCGGGAACCCGCAAGTTTATACCCCCCCGCAACTCAGACCTTCCTCCCATTGTTATGGAAAGCAGGGAGGGTCCAATGCCCTCAGGTAACCCCCCCCTGCATCTCACCTAGGGCCTTTACTGTGCTAATGTTTTGAGCCGGGAAGGCCTTTGAAATGTAGAGAAGGGGGTTTCTGAGATGGCATGTCACTGTACCAAGGACCAACACCAATGCCAGTTAAATATTTCTCCAAGCCTTCACAAGTCTCCTCTACTTCATTGTAGTTTTATATTTTATCAGGGAGCCATGCTTGTTTGTTTGGAAGCAAACAGCATTTCTCTCTGGTCTAATTACTTAGGTGTCCTTACGTGGCCAGGCTAATATGCTGGTAAGATCTAGCTAGTCCCACGATGATTGTGGATAGCATGGGAGAATATTTATACCAGCTAGTACAGCATACATGGTCAGATAAACTGCCACATTTAGACTACCCCCTTATCTACGGAGTGATTTTCGGGAGGCAATCCAGAGCAGATGCAGCGGCCCTTAGGAGTCCTGCAACAACTCCCCCTGATTAGTTTACTAATAAAAATTGAAAAGGTAAGAAATATTTAGTAATGTACAGAAAATTAAGATAAGAAAAAACAATTCCAATTGCAAAATGATAATACATGTTACTTTAGGATCCTAACTTGTTTTTGGACCCAAAGCAAAGTTCAAGATAAAGTGTTTTTAGCTGTCTGATTATAACGGACTATAGTTTGCACTGTCCATAATTTGTGAGAGTCAATTTGCTATATTTTATGTAAAGTCGGGTGTCTGGAACAAAGTCTGTGGGGCTACTTCTGGAACAGCAATAGCGGTGATCATATGAGTATGAGTCTTTGGAGAGCAGCGATCAGGAACTCGTTGGAATTGTCAGGAACACTGGATTGGGTCTCAGGAACACTGGAACAAGTATCTCGAATTCTGGAACAGGAGTCTTGAGTGCTGGAACAGGTGTCTGGAACATCGGTGTGGGGCGCCTTGCAGGGCTTCTTCAGCAAGGGAACATTGGCACCGTAACTGTACCTGTAGCTTAGGCGAGACAAAAACACTTTTCGAGGTTAATCACAAGTAGGGATTTTAAGGCTTTGTAGGGATCCAAGTTTGGGATGGAGAGAAGAATATAAAGAAGCTCCAACATGGGTGGAGCAGGGAAATAAGTATGAGAATTGATGATTTTAAAATTGATAAATCTAGTGGATCAGCAGTGGAGTTGATGAATGTAATAGAGGTTTGTAGTGGTCAGAAATTGAGAAGGTAGTAGTTGAGACATAACATAGACACAACATTAATCACAAACATAATGGTGGCCACCACATGCACACACACGCACACATACATTTGATCGATCAATATCTTACAGCTGTATATGTGACCCATTTAGGGTGATAAATGGTAACGAGTCAAGCGCTTCATAAATATAAAGCCGGCAAATGATGGTGAGAAAGTGTCTTTTCCTGTGAATAGAGCATTGGGAAAAAATTAGTTTTGCAAATTATTAAATTTTTTAGCGAGCACTGTTTTAGGAGTCTCGGAGTATTGAGCACTGTAGCGCAGGTTTACTGGATTCGAATATCTCATCCTGTGAACAGAATCATTAGAAAAACAATTTTTCATTGATTTAGCAAACATTTTTGTAATGAGCACTGTGATCAGAGTCCACCCATTTTTCCACCCTTTTTTTTTGTAAGAAAGAAAAATATTTAGGCTGTAAGGCAAGATATTAGACATGAACCATGATCACAGACTGCAAAACAAGATCATTATTAAAAAAGGAACCAATCCAGGAAGTTTAAAACAGCAACTTGCAATTTAAAATTTAAGACTTTATATTGAAAGAATTAGTTGTTTTCTGATTCTTGGAGAATTCTAGTCTTAACAAGTCGCAGAGGGACCCAGAGTTTCTTGGCAGGGTTATCGCCTGTAGAAATGAAAGCATAGCCTCTTCCCCGAATGAGGAGGTGACCTGCAATCCATTTATCATCAATTTTCACCCAGATAGGTGAATTGACTGTTTTTTGAGTTTGCATATCTTCTCTGAAAGTGACGTTCAGCCGCGGTATAGGGATCTCCTTGAGGTATATTTAAGAAGTTTAAGGTGAATAATGTTAAAGATAAAAGAATCCATTGGAGGCATGCTTGTTTTTCGTTGCTTTAATAGCTGAGTTTTAAGCGCTCTGTGGGCACGCTCAACTATTCCTTGTCCTTGTGGATTATATGGAATTCCTGTAATATGTTTGATCTGCCATTCCTCGCAAAAGGATTTGAAGGTTTTGCTGGTGTAAGCAGGACCATTATCTGTTTTTATGGTATGGGGAATACCCATGATGGAGAAGCACTGGGGTAAAAATGAACAAACAGATTTAGCTCTTTCAGACGCCATAGGAACAGCCCATATGAACCGGGAATATGTATCGATGACCACATGAAGGAAAGGTTTGTTGGGAAATAAGTTAGTATGAGTTATATCCATCTGCCACAATTGGTTTGTCTGTAAACCTCGAGGATTTGCTCCTGCTACATGAGATGTACAATGTAAAGGAGCACAGACAGGACAGTTGCGGACAATTTGTCTAGCTTGTCTCCATGGGATGCCATGGTGTACATGAAGGCGGCGGGCATTTGTATGTAGAGTCTGGTGCTCTTCCTCAGCTGATTTAAATACTGGTGCTGCCAAGAGATCTGCTGCTTCGCTTCCTCGAACCATTGGCCCGGGAGTCGGCTGTGAGAACGGATGTGGGAGATGTATATAGGGAATGTTCTATTTCGGAGGAGATCTTGTAGTTTATGGAGTAGCTCCTGAATTATAGGATTATGGGCATTTAAAGAAGCAGTGACAATTCCAGGAAATAAACCAACTACATATGCAGAATCACTCACCACATTACATGGGCCAGATACATGGGATAGTAAATGTATCAGGGTGGCGTAGTTCCACTTGTTGGGCAGATTTATAATTTGTATGCACAGTAGTGGTCAACGAAGGACCTGTAATTCCACCCCTTCCTGATGAGGAGCCATCAATATAATACACTGGAGCATCAGGAATGGGAGAGGAGCGGACAATGGTGGAAATTATAAAAGGTGTCCTTTTCAGAAATTCCCAGGTTTTTCCAGCTGGGTAATGATAAGATATTTCTCCTGAAAAATCTGCTAAAGCTCTCTGAAGGATTTCACTGAGTGGTAAAACAGCTTCAATTTCTTTTTAGGGTCAGGTAGTACAATTACATGGGGATCATGTCCAAGTAATACTTGGGTTCTTGATCTTCCCTTAATTATAAGGTTAGCTATCATCTCAAGGTAAGGTGTAGCAGTACGATTCTGCTTGTTATGTAAGTAAACCCATTCTAACGGTCCAGATAATTGGGCTATAGCAGCAGTTGGAGACTCGGGAGTGTTGAAGACCAAGAACCATACCTTTTCTCCGGGATTAAATCTGGAGAGGTAAGATTTTTGAAGCCGATTCATGAAAAAAATCTAATTCCTTCTGAGCTTTAGGAGTTAGCTGCCTTGGGCTATTTAAAGCAGGATCACCTTCAAGGGTGTGGAACAGGTTACTGAGCTCACAGTTAGGAATACCAAGGGAGGGGGCACCCAGTTGATATCCCCCAGCAGTTTTTGAAAATCATTCAAGGTTTTGAGCCCCTTGTGACTAATGGAAATTTTTTGAGGACGTACTGTAGTGCGGTCAAGAGCATAGCCCAAATATTCATATGGAGGCTGCATCTGGATTTTTTCCGAGCTACTTGTAAGCCAGCCTCTGGTAAAACTGTCATTACATCATTATATAAATTCTGGAGATCTCTGGAATTATCACAAGCTAGCAGGATATCATCCATGTAGTGGATGATGTATGCACCAGGAAATTTAGCACGAATGGGTCGCAAAACCTCATCAACAAAGTAGTTGACACATCGTAGGTGAATTAGTCATTCCTTGGGGCAATACTGTCCACTGAAACCTACGTAAAGGACCTTTATGATTAATGGAAGGGACTGAAAATGCAAACCTTTTCCGATCATCTGGGTGGATAGGTATGCTGTAAAAGCAGTCTTTTAAATCTATGATAATTAGCGGCCAATCCTTAGGAATAGCTGCTGGAGAGGGGAGCCCAGGTTGTAGGGGCTCCCATGGGGACCATAGTAGAATTTACATTCCTTAAGTCAATCAGCAAACGCCATTTGCCTGATTTTTTCTGTATTACAAAAACAGGAGAATTCCATTCTGAAAACGTTTCCTCAATATGTCCTAATTTCAGCTGTTCTTCCACTAGATTTGTTAGCGCCTCTAACTTTTTGGTATTGAGGGGCCACTGTGGTGTCCATATAGGTTTGTCAGACTTCCACTGAATATGGATAGGTAGTGGGCGCTAACCACAGCGCGCCCCAATTAAAAAGGGTTACTCCCGGTGTTAGGCTTATTATGGAGAGCTGGAATTGGTGCTCGACGGGAATTGGACGAGGTATGTGGATTACTGCCCCCCACTGCTCCAGCATGTCTCAACCCCATAAAGTTAAAGGCATAGGGGCTATATAAGGCTGGACCATGGCTACATTCCCTTCAGGGCCAATACACGGCAGCCACCTGGCACTCTGTCGGAGAAGAGAGGAGGAGATATTGCCTACCCCGCTCAGGCTATGGGACACTTTCTTTAGGGCCCAGTTAGAGGGCCAATACTTGGTGGAGATTATGGATATGTCTGCCCCCTGTATCCAACATGCCTTTGAATTTCCTTTTTATAAATTTCGATGGGTATAACCGGCCGCTTGGCCTGAGAAATTCTGGCAGTGTACCCAACTAGATAGTTAGCAGGTGGCTGGTGGGCTTGGTTCTGTGTGGCTGCATAACCAACAATGAAGTTGGCAGAATGGTTGGTACTGTTTAAGCCACCAGCTGTAGGGTGTTCGGACTGACTACACGGATCCTCAAAAAATAATAATAGTTTAGCAAGTGGTTCCCCTTTTTAAAAGTCCATTTAGTTGGCACAGATATTGACAGTATTATCTCTCCATGAGATTCAGGATCCAGAAGTCCGAAATGCACCATAATTCCCTTAAATTTCAGCCAATCGCTCCCTGAATTAAACCCATACTACCTGGGGAGCAGGTCCTTTTTATCCCTGTTTTTAGCATGTAGGGGTCTTGACTTGGGTATATTGTGACAGTCTTAGGGCAGAGAATGTCGAGACTGCCACTGCCTGATGGGGTAGGCCAGAGAGCATTTATTGACTGTAATTCTGTGGATTCTGATTCGGAGGATACTGGGCAGGTGGAATGAAGGAGAGTGCCCCTGGATTCAGCTGGGCCTGGGGCTGGCCCCCCACCCAGTTTCCCCGCATTAGGGGAGGCATAGATGTTATTTGAGCCTGCGGAGCTTGTGGAACCTGGGAGGGGGTCCATGTAACATTTCCTATAAAGGGATTATTAGAATGTTGCCCTGTATTGATAGTTTTAGAAGATGGGCAATCTCTACGGGTGTGTCCCTTCTTTCCGCAGCTAAAGCAGGTTATCTGTCCAGATGAAGCCTGAGGCTGACTTCGCCTCCAAGACCGAGCAGTCTCTGGCCCAATGTTTTCCTTTTCTGCACCTTGGGCATGGTCCAGGTGGGGCCCTCCGAGGGGTGGAGCTGCGATTATTAGAATAGTTTCTCCGATTATTGTTTATCCTTTGAAGTTTATTGTTTCTCCCCTAGAGCTGTCTGACATTTCATCCCTCTCCTGATCCTCCTGCTGTATGGGATAAGCCTCTATATCATCCTGTGTTTTATGGGAGGTTAAACCGACATTTCTACAGGCCTTTAGATACCCCATGAGGTCATCCTTTTCCTTAATACCATATAGTAATGCTTGACATTTTTGATTAGCATTCTCATATGCTAAGTTTCGCTTTAGGATTTCTTGAGTGGTTGGGTCTTGAACCTGTCTTTGGATTGTTTCACATAATCTCCCAACAAAATCAAAGTATGGTTCATCACGACCCTGGTAAATTTTCGTATAGCTACCTAGAAATTCTGGGTCGGAACCTACTCTTTCCCACGCTTTTAATGCTGTCTCCTGAACAAATTTTAAAATAGGTTTAGGTAACGTCGCTTGTTTTGCTTTCTTTTCCATTCACCTTCACCTTTTAGCATGGCAAAAGTTATAGTATGGCCTGATTCCTTTTCTCTTAAAGTGTCAATATTCTGGTTAACCCCATCTGCATACCACATATGCCATTGCATGTACTGTGATTTGTTTAGACAAGTATGGGCTACCGTTTCAAAGTCTCCCAATACCCACTGATCATTTTCGCCTCCAATCAGCTAAATATTTTAAAGTATAAGGACTTGATATTCCAAACCTGTCGCAAGCCTTCCTAAACGGGGTTATTGCCTCAATTTTTAAGTCTTCATGAATCGGTTTTACTTTTATCTTTAGATTGGTCATGAGAAAGATTGCTGGGCTTTGCTCTTTGACTCGAGCTAATCTGTTCCTCCCCTTCTTCCTCATCAGAGCTTGTAGTATCTGGCAGAGGAACATCTACCCCATTGAGGGTATTAACTCTGGAGAGATTTTCAGCTTGGGAATTTGCCTCCTCTGGGTTTTCCTGTTCCTCCTCTAAGTTATCAGCCACATTAGAATTCTTTTTTAGATTTTTTTTGCTGGGAATGTATACACCTTTTTCAAGTCTACAGTTTTGGGGCGTGTTTGTGAACGGCTTTTAGTTGGTTCACGCCTCAGTATTGGGTATGCGCTAGGTCCTGATTGATAAGTTATGAAATCAGAAATCTCCCTGCGTAACACATCCATTTCTTGGTTCAAGTTTTCAAGTTTCCTATATATTTCTTCCTTTTGTTCTTTCAATCTTATGTGTAACTTCCAAACCTCCTCTTTCTGTCCATCTATTCTATCTCTCTGTCTGTCAATTTCTTCCTCTAAGATAGTGCTGATTTTATTGATATCCTTCTTCTGCTCTTCAAACTTTACTTCAAATTTTAAATCCTGTTTAGTAATTTTACTTTCCTGTTCTTCTAATTTTTCTTTGAATTTTAAATCCTGTTCTTCTAATTTTCCCTTGAATTTTAAATCCTGTTCTTCTAATTTTTCCTCAAATTTTAAAATCTGGTTAATAATTTTACTTTCCTATTCTTCTAATTTCTTTTCAAATTTTAAACTCTGTTTAATAATTCTGTCCTCAAGCTTTAAGACCAGTCTACCTGTAGCTTTATGATCCTCACTTATTTCCTCAATCACTGAGTAAACCTCGTCCCTTAAGATTGCATTCAATTTATTACTTTCTTCCCTCTCTCTATTAAACATTGTCCTTACACAAAGGTACAGTTTAAAAATCGCAAGGACCCAGCTGATTTGTGAAAAGATAGAATAGTTCTCAGAAAGGAACTTTATAGACTGGGCTATGTATGGTTCCGAGCCAATAAAAGATACAATGTCACCGGTTTCTTTTGAGGTGCAGAAGCTTTTCAATTTTATATAATCCCATTTGTTTATCATTGCTTCCATTTTGCTTGGTCAGCGGTGTGTCGTCTTTAAAGATACTTTTCGTTTCGATGTCATAGAGCGTTTCTCCTATGTTTTCTTCGATGTACCTTATAGATTCATGTCTGATATCGAGATCTAGAATCAAAGACAATCCACAGAGTGGGAAAAGGATATTCACCCAATACCCATCTGACAAGGGGTTAATATCCAGGATATATCAGGCACTGGTAGCACTCCACAAGAAGAAAACAGCCAACCCCATCAAAAAAATGGGGAGAAGAAATGAACAGAAGCTTCCAAAAAGAAGAAATTCGAATGGCCAAAAGGCATATGAAAAAGTGCTCTTCATCTTTGATCATCAGGGAGATGCAAATCAAAAACAACAATGAGGTACCATCTCACACCACAGAGACTGGCACACATCCAAAACAGCAAGAACAACCGGTGCTGGCGTGGATGTGGGGAAAAAAGGGACTCTCATCCACTGCTGGTGGGAGTGCCGACTGGTCCAGCCCTTTTTGGGAAAACTATATGGACATTCCTCCGAAAGCTAGATATTGAGCTCCCATTTGATCCAGCAATAGCACTACTGGGAATATACCCTAGAGACCGAAAAACACATAGCAGAAACACTATCTGTACTTCTTTATTCATCTCTGCGCTATTCACTATAGCTAGAATCTGGAAACAACCTAAATGCCCAAGAACAGAGGACTGGCTAAAGAAACTGTGGTTCATCTACACTATGGAATACTATGCGGCTGTCAGAAAGGATGAAATTATGAAATTTACCTGCAAATGGATGGACATGGAGTCTATCATGCTGAGTGAAATTAGTCAGAAGGAAAAGGACAGATATAGAATGACTGCATTCATTAATAGGATATAGATACCAGTGTTTTAATAAATATGGGAAATTGTAATGGCAGATTAAAACTCACCACTGAATATACACAAAGAGACTTAAGTGATTAACTCTAACTATCTGCAGGGCTAGCCACAATGTGTAAAATAAGAGGGAGAGAGATGCAGAGACAGAGAGAGAGATAGAGAGAGAAAGAGAGGAAACTGGGGTACCTGCTATTAAGGCGGGGGGGGGATGGGAGGGAGGGGTACATTGGTGGTGGAAATGGGGCACTGGTGGAGGGATGGGTGCTGGAATACTGTATTACCAAGAACCAATTATGAACACCTTTGTAATTGTATGTTTCACGGTGGTATAATAAAAAAATTAAAAAAAAAAAAAAAAAAAGATACAATGTATCTATACCATGAGATATCCATCATTTTACTCACGGTTCGGAGGCAGATGATCTCTGTCCGATGATAATTAGACCAGACGATGTTCGTGGTGCCCACACCAGGGATGCCAAATGTCGGGGCACTCCGGCGGGGTCCCCGACAGTGCCGGGAAGCGAGTTCCCTTCTACCTCCGGAGCAGGCGAGGAATGGATGAACACTCAGGAGTCCGATGCGGTTTTAAAAGACTTTACTTATCACAGGTTCAGGCATACAAATCAGCAAAAGGAAAAACCCGATGCTTAGGATTCCAGGCTAGAACCCCAGCCACGTGTAGGCCAAGATGGCGACCCACCACGTGTGAAACTTCCAAGGGGAATAAACGCTCACAAGGCGAGATCCCACCGGGAAGAAGAAGCCCGGGAGAGCGGGAACCGGCAAGTTTATACCCCCCCCCCCGCAACTCAGACCTTCCTCCCATTGTTATGGAAAGCAGGGAGGGTCCAATGCCCTCAGGTAACCCCTCCCCTGCATCTCACCTAGGGCCTTTTACTGTGCTAATGTTTTGAGCCGGGAAGGCCTTTGAAATGTAGAGAAGGGGGTTTCTGAGATGGCATGTCACTGTACCAAGGACCAACACCAATGCCAGTTAAATATTTCTCCAAGCCTTCACAAGTCTCCTCTACTTCATTGTAGTTTTATATTTTATCAGGGAGCCATGCTTGTTTGTTTGGAAGCAAACAGCATTTCTCTCTGGTCTAATTACTTAGGTTCCTTACGTGGCCAGGCTAATATGCTGGTAAGATCTAGCTAGTCCCACGATGATTGTGATAGCATGGGAGAATATTTATACCAGCTAGTACAGCATACATGGTCAGATAAACTGCCACATTTAGACTACCCCCTTATCTACGGAGTGATTTTCGGGGAGGCAATCCAGAGCAGATGCAGCGGCCCTTAGGAGTCCTGCAGCAGAGGAGATTTAGGAAAGTACCTGAGACTAAAGTTTTTTAGTTTATTTTTTTTCAATTTTTTTCATATGTGTTTTTTTGGGCTATATACAAATAGACTTTGCAGAACGATTAAATAATTTTCAGCAAAGGGAATTTGAGTTTTAGAACTATTCTTGAGCTGGAAAGATAGATAGTCAGTCTCCTCACACTGGTCAAACTGTGTTTGATCCTTGGGACTCTATAAGGTTAGGTGAGCAAACCAAGTGTGATCCCTGAATGTGGAGTGAGGAGAAAAAGCTCTGAGAAACATTGTATATGATCCCAAAGAAACAACAAAATATCCCTGCAGCATTCTAGGGAGATTTAAGGAAAGGATCTCACCCTTTATAGTTTTACCTTATTTTCCCCAAAGGAGAGATAGGACATTTGCATAATTTTATTTAAAAGTCTTTAAAAAACCACAGCCATGCAAATTGTGATTCAGAACACCAACTACACTCTCTTTATACCTTCTCCAAACAGTCACATTTCTTACATAAATGGGTGAAACGAACAAAGGAGGAAAAGGACTTCCTAAAATTTATTGTGATTGACAATTATTTTTTACTTTTTAATATAACAACCGCATGGCAAGCTACTCATGTCAGTATTTGATATGCCAAATGCCAGTAACAATTATAGACCTCATTCCCATGACCTGATGGAATGGTTTGAGGCTCTTTATATTCCTGGAGCTAGCAGATGCCCTTGGGCTACACTAGCATGTGACAGGACATATAGAGATGTTACTGCCTGCTCGAGGAAATCGATGATCAATGGGAAGATAGGGCAATAAGTGATAAGTGAATATTACAAACACTTACTGGTAACCACTTTTTAGGTGTTGAGTATCACTTGATCACTTGAATCCCAATCCGCATTTGTGCCGCTTGGCTAATGTTTGGTGTTATTAGACCGATGTTATCAGCAAGCAGAGGTGGTGTAGTTGCCAACCATCTCTCTTCACTCCCATTCCTTCCCATTCTAATTGTTGCATGATGTTCTTGGGTGGCACTGAAGAGTTTTGTGAAATGGTATCACCCTGTCAAACTCCCTTTGACATCAGTGATCACTTCCTTGTAGAATGGTGAGATCCTCGTGGGTGAATTCGCAATACAGCTCATGAAGGATCTTGATGTATTGGGTTTAAACACCCTGTTTGGCTAGGGCTTCATGACTGATTCAGTCTCCACAGAATCAAAGGCTTTCTTTAAATCAATGAATGTGAGACAGAGCAGCTTCTTGTACTCCCTACAAACCTCAATGAGCTTGGTTACCACAATATCCACACCGTAACCAAGTGTGCTGAATCCTTTCCAGATGAGTTAAATTTAAACGAGATAGAGTAGACTTGGTCTTAAATATGGGATAGCACCAAAAGACTGCAAATGAATATTTTCAGAGAAATTAATACTTGTTCTAAAAACAAATTTGGAGGGATGGAAGGAAAGGAGACATGGGATAAAGCTGATGTGAAAGATGTTTGTCAGGAGCTCTGTCGGGGTCCCCAACAATGCCAGGAAGCAAGTTCCCTTCTACCTCCGGAGCGGGGAATGGATGAAGACTCAGGAATCGATGTAGTTTTAAAAGGCTTTACTTATCACAGTTTCAGGCATAGAAGTCAGCAATAGGAAAACCCTGTGCTTAGGATTCCCAGCTAGAACCCCCAGACACGTGTAGGCCAAGATGGCGGCCACCACGTGTTAAGGGCCCTGTAAAAGGAGGAAGAAGACAAGACTCCCAAGAAGGGTGAGAGCTCACAATGAGAGAGCCCAAAAAGAAGAGTGTGAGAGGAAGCAGGTTAGTATTATACCCCTGCAACTGGGACCTTCCTCCCACTGTTATGGAAAGCAGGGAGGGTCAAATGCCCTTAGGTAATCCCTCCCTGCACCTCACCTAGGCCCTTTTATATGCTAATGTTTTGAGCCAAGATCTGCCTGGAAATGCCTTTATAGGGTTGAGAAGGGGTTTCTGAGATGGCATGTCTCTGTACCAAAGACTAATACTAATGCCAGTTAAATATTTCTTCAAGCCTTTACAAGTCTCTTCTACTTCATTGGTAGTTTTGTATTTTAGTTGCTTTTGAGTATATCAGGGAGCCATGCTTGTTTGCTTGGAAGCAAACAGCATTTCTCTCTGGTCTAATTACTTAGGGATCCTACGTGGCCAGGCAAATATGCTGGTAAGATCTAGTTAGTCCCACTATGATTGTGGTAGCATGAGAGAATATTTATACCAGCCAGTACAGAATACATGGTCATATAAGACTGCCACATTCAGACTATCGCCCTATCTATGAAGTGACCTGCAGGAGGCAATCCAGGGCAGATACAGAGGCCTAGGCTTTTAGGTGTCCTGCAACAGATGTTATTCACAATGAAGAGTTTAGACATTTTTAAAAATTAATAGAATAATTCAAATGATAAAAGAGTATTTATGTGATTTCATCCTTTCCTTAACACTTAGGACAACAAATAACTGTGTCTGAATATGTGATATTATTATTCATAATTGACACCCCATGTAACTCTTACATGCTCACATAAACACACAATGAAAACCAGATAACAGGAATAATCATTTGCATACTATAAATATTGTCTCTCTCTCCTCTCCACCTTTTCTTATTTACACAAACAGACACACCCACCCACATATAACCACACACAATTACCATGAATAGCTCCATATATACTACAAATATTACTATTCTATTTCCCTTTCTTTTCCTTTTTTCACTCTTTGACTTTCACACACACACACACATAACACATACACACACAAGTAATCATGTATGTTTTGTTTACATGCTGCATTATTCTACATCATGAATCTTAAGAAGCAGTCGGAAATATATCTTTATCCATGTCACTCACAACATTTAAAATACAAAAATTTCAGCTTGCCCTGGGTAAATGCTATGATCTTCCTGCTTCAATTCAGGCCTACTAAGTATAGTGAAGTCATGTGAAATCCCTCTCTGCATAGAACTTCAATTTGACAATTTTAGCATCCTTGAAACTAGATTGACATTTTCCATTGAGCTTTTTTGTTGATTATGACAATAACCACTTTCTAAGAACTAAGAAAAACCAGGCATAGCCTATTATAGTGAGAAAAGCCTTTAAAGATATTTAATTTAAAAAAATGAATCCTTAAGAACACAAAGATCCCATATCACTGGCTGGTAAAATGCACCAGGGCCTTGAATTCAAAGAGATGCTTTGAAATTTCTAGCATCTCCATTGATTTATTGTGCCCTTGCAAAAGTATATTTTACTATCTTATCATTTATTATCTCTCAGAAAGTGTGTATCAATAATAATATCCTCATAATATTGTGATGAGAATTTAATAAGCTGATTATGTAACTTTTATGATTATCCATAATTGTGCAAGAAAAGGATCAAATTTAGTGACTTGAAACAATTACTATGCTGCTGCATTCTGTGAGTAAGGGATTTGGAAGCCTTCAGCAATGATACCAAGTGTTTGCTCCATTTGCTAGAGATTCAGCTGGAAGGACCCATGTTGAGGGTTACTGCTTATTTGCAAGCATAGTCAAGTGAGCCACATGTGTAGACTGTCTTGTTGATACTTGGCTTGAGTTTTCACAATGACCACAGCTCCACAGCTAATATTATTCTGATATCAATCTGGAGTGGCCATCCATGAGATTTGATACCTCTTAAACCACAATGCTTTAATAATTGTCACTGGCAAGGATTTCAAAGACAAGTGTCTCAAAAGAACCAGAGAGAAAGAGTGTCACATTGATATTGTAGCTTAAGTTCATAGGGCTTCACTCTCCTCAAGATGCCAAGATGAATTTAAGATCCTGTTTCGCAATAGAAGAAATCAGTTTTCATAAGAGTCCATAGAAAAGATGGCAGTGAGGTTAATTTGAGAAAATACCATTAGTCACAACAATTGACACATAGCGGCATAGAATAAACTGTTTTTCTGAATCACTGCTTACCAAAGTCATTTGCCCAAGTTTTTTGTTTAAGACAGTATGCATTTTACGTTACTTAATCAAACTACAAATTATCATTTAGCAGAAATTATACCTATTTTTATAAAAGGCTATTAATTTATTTATTTAATATATACAGGGCACTGTGTGAGGAATTTTACTTGCATCCTTATCTCTTATCTCTTATCATGTTATCTCATAGCATAATTGGTACTAAATAGTTTCAACACATGACTGCTTTGTAGAAGAACAAGCTGAAGCATGAAGAAAGTAACTTACTTTCCTATGCAAATTGGCTTGACAAGCTAGAATTGAACAACAACAACTATATTATATCTATATAATATAGTTTGCCTCAGTTTATTATGCCTTATCTTCACTAAATAAGATACTATGATTAAATTGATTCCCTTGTGACACTGGTTTAGTGTTAAAATATAATAGTAAACAATACAAGTAAAATGAAAATATGTATTAACTAATAATATTAACATCAACACAAAACTGTTGCTTTTATGGAAAATATTGTAGTACCAGAAGATATTCATACTACTATGAAATAGAACACGTTTATTTGATGCCCTTGACCTTTGCATAACTGTGTTGTTTTTTCTTGAAAATGATGCTTTAGAATTTTATTATTTCACTCTCATTGATCAAACATTCTCTTTCTTTCCCTCAGAATCTTCTCCTCCATCCCCTATAATCACTTTATTGTACTATTGTACTCCATCTCTATCTTGATCAAAATGGAGGCCCAATAAAGTTGAATAATTTGCTAAAAAATGAGAGACTACTTTGTGGGGGTCAGAATCCACAGATTACTGGCTTTCAACTACAAAAGATAATGAAACAACTTGGCAGGCTCTTAGATCAGTGGGCGTCAGCTGGCACACATAGAGAGACAGAGACAAATAAGTGAAAGAATAGGAATAAGTGAAGGAATAAGTGTATTGGGGTGTGCTCCAGCCTCTAGTGAGGTATCTATTGATACACACTCTGGGGAGAGACTGAACTGGATTCTTAAACTCTTTTGTGCAGGAAAAGGGAAACAAGCAGTGGAACCAGTGTGCTTAGTCTGGCTCTTATTATCTGAAGAGGGTTGCAGTGCAGAAGCATAGAATGTGCCCTGGTAGCTTCCAGCCACAGGGGGGCATGATTCTTGTCTTCAAAGCTGAGAACAAGGTGATCTATGACTCAGGAATATTGCTGTCTCATCTGACCATGTCCTTACAGGTCAACTTTTCTATATATGATTACTGAAAAGGCAGTGCCAGCAATAGTTTGGTGGGTGAGTTTTCAGTCAAGAGGCATAAATTTCCATCCAAATCACATACTGTGTTAGATCCTAGAAACGCTGTGGTTTTTTACCTTGTGTATCATAACTACACATCACTGTAATCTTTTAAATTTTTATTTATTATGCCACCCCGTGATATACAATTAAAAAAAAGATGTTCATGATTGGGTTTCAGCCATATGTTTTTCCTACACCCATCCCTTCACCAGGGCCCTATTCCTACAAGTGTCCCCAAATTCTTGCCCCCTCCTCCAGCCTGCCTCTATAGCAGGCGCTATTCTTATCTCTTCTATCTCTCTCTCTCTCTCTCTCTCTCTCTCTCTCTCTCTCTCTCTCTCTCTCTCTCTCCTTTCTCTCTCTCTCTCTCTCTCTCTAGCTTCTCTCTCACACACACACAGAATCTTGACATCAAAATAATAGCTCAAGAAATTGGAGGTGGGGGCTGCTGAGGATCACAGACAAAGGAAAGGATAGAAAGTATAGGTAGAGAGGCTTACGTTTTATAGAATATATTACAGGTAAATTTTCCATAGCCTCCGACAAAAAAGTAATTTTTTCAGAAAAAAAAATCTTCCACAAATATAATATTGCTGCAGGCTGAAGATAAGAGGTAATGTGTGTTTTGGGTGCAAAAAGCAAATGAAACCTGAACAAGCCTGAAGGCAGTGAGGCCTTTGACACAAAGGATTCCTGATAGTCATTGAGATGCAGATTCCAGACCAAGTGCTGGAGGGTATGCTCCAGCAGGGCAACAAAGGCCAGAAGACCATCCACTGCCCCACTGCCTCAGCAACCACGCCATCCAGGGACTATGGGAGGGTGTCAGTTTGGGAAAGGAGGCATACACTAACTAGACAAAGGAAGCAAGTGCATAAGTTGTTTGGGCACAGGCTGCTTGAGCACGTGCCGCCTGCATCTACCCTCTTGAGATACTTTCACACTTTAATGCTGGGGTATGTAATGGGGCTCTCTCCACTGTGGAGAAGCCAAGGTTTCCTTCTGTGCACTTATCTTCTTACCTCCCTTTATTACCAAACAAATTAGTTATGCTTTGATGTTTGTCTCCTCCTGAAATTCTGTTTCTAGGAATGAATGTCATTGAATGAGAAAGGCCTGGCTAAGGTCTAGAGATAACTATGCTTTTGATGTTTGTGGGGTCATCAGGTGATGTGTAAAACAGGAAGGAGATTGGAAGTGGCCTTGAGAATTTATTGAAAGGAACAGATTCCCCTAGCAGAGATCAGTAAAAGTCAGTGCAATATGCCCCTCCACCCCAGGTGCTGATGCTCCTTCACCCAGGATACCGGGCCAGGTTAAGATAAACAGGATGGGCCTATGGAATGTGGGGCAGGTCAAGGGAGATAATCCAGTGTATGTGTGAGACATTCCCCTGCCTGCTTGCTCATGTGACCTCACACCCTATGGCTGACATCTGAACCTATAGGTTAAGAAGTGATAAAATATTGAATGGAAAGGCTGGAGAGGTATGTGGTGTTACAAACTCATTGGTTATGTACTGCATGGGCTCTGCTGTAAAGGTAAGTAAGAACCTATATAAGATCCTCCTAAGGAGGCTCAGGGTCTTGTCTGCCAAATCAGACCTACATGTCCATGTGGGAGCCTGACCCTAGCTAGCCAGTCCAATAAACTCTGCTTTGTTATTTGCATTCCAATGTGATTCTGTCTCTCGAAAGGGTTAAGATTCTCAGACCCTAATGTATCTGCCTGTTGGATGACAGGTTTAGCTAGTTTGGGATCTTTGGTGTTTTATCCACTCACAGCTTAATCTACTTACAAATTGTTAAACCAAGGTTTATTCTAATGAGATCTCTCTTCTATGTAAACACTGATGGAGGGTGTGGCAGTTACAGAAACCACCTTGACTCTGAATAATTCTCTCTCTCTCTCTCTCTCTCTCTCTCTCTCTCTCTCTCTCTCTTTTTGCTTTTTGGGTCCATCTAGAGATGCTCAGGGGTAACTTCTGGCTCTGCACTCAGGAATTTCTCCCTGGCAGTGCTCGGGGATGCTGGGGATTGAACCTAGGTTGGCTGCATGCAAGGCAAATGCCCTACCCGATGGACTATCACTCCAACCCTGAATAACTTCTGACTTGTTATACATTTACTAGGACTTCTATGTATCTAGATTGGGCACAGTTCCTCTTTATACCCACTGCACCCAGTGTAGGGCAGTTAGAATTTACTAGGAGACGGCCACCCTGTCTAAATTGAGACTATCTTTAAGGTTATAGGAAGGATCATACTAATTTGCCCTCAGGCAGGCAAATATGACCCTTTCAGTATATGGAGAACGAGATACTCAGAATCACCCTGGTGCAGATAATAAATAAGTAGGGCTTTGTGGGTACCATCTAGATTACATGAAGCCCATGAAATTAAGATGCATTATTTTATATCAGCCCCTCTCTCTAGTGTTTTACATAAGAGATAATCAATAATCTAGGAAGAAGGGATTAGTCCTTGGGTAATCCTTTGTTTATACTCCTATAATAGGTGTGGCACCACACTTCTACACTCGGTTTAGGGTTCTTTATTGACAGGACCCTCCCTGTCCACAGATAGGATTACTTTGGTGTATATAAGGGGACTGACTTGATGCCCCTTCACCTTTTTTCCCCCTTCTTTTGGGTAGAACTCATCTTGGATGAGATCTTCTCTCTTTGGTGGGAGACTCAGGCTCTCTTGTATGGTCAAAGTTCTGACCAGAGGTAGAGTTCTTTCATTATATTGGATTGCAGTGGTAGAGCTTTTGTACTATTAAAAGCCTTTTTGGAACTGTGCCGGACTCGTGAATTTTCATCCATTCCCCTGCCACCTTGGAGGTAGAATAAAATTTCTATTCTGGTACTGTTGGTGACCCCAGTGGCTCCCCAACATCTGCCATTTTCTTTCTATCTACAGTAGCCACCCAGGACCAGCTGGAAATCTAGGATGAAGAGTTTGCCGTGAGCCTTGCCTCTTTGAAAAAAGAAATTCAGTCTGAGAACTTACCCAGGACTTTTGGGTTCTTGCCTTTCTCCCAGAAAAGAACTTCAGGAGAAGATGAATAGCGAAGTACTCTCCTCCCACCCCCACAGAGGCATAGTTAACTTAATTCTATATTAAGTTCCTCCCACATGAGTTGATCTTTCCCTTTTCTCTTCTACTTACCAGTAAACTTTCTTACTTTCTGGGCATCTTTATTCATCAGTTTTCATTCTTAAAAATATTGAAGAACATGAGAATCATTAACAGAGAGACCTGTTCTGCATCTAGGTAGAGTATGGCTACTGCTGAGCTAGGTTAGTAATATATTAGTATCCTGCCATGCAGGGACCCATAAGCTGACTTTCTCCAGTCCTAGATATCCCAGCATTCTGCAGTGACAAAGGTGGGATGAGAGCAAGCAGTAGATTTCCTTCTCACAGCAGCAACCATCTGTCTCCTCCATTCATGTAACACTCCAGGGGACCTCTACCAAAACAATAGTATTACTGATGTTTTGAAGAGACAAAGTTTCCAATAGACTAAGATCATCTTCTTTGGGCATACTTGACCACATCTACCAGTGCTCGGGTATTGTTCCTGGTGATGCTCTTGAGACCACACAGTACTGGGGGCCAAACACAAGCCTCTTAAATGTTAAATGTAGTGCTTCATACCTTGAACCATATCCTACCTAAGATAAAATCATCTTGAGATGAATCACTTTGTCTTGCATTTAATTTAACATTTTAATGTTTTTCCCATAGTGTAGCAGATATTGCATTTGCCTCAGACATTTCGATATCTGATGATTAAAGATATAAAATCTGAAAGTCAGTATTCAATAAGAAAAAAGCATAAAGAACATGGAGAAACAAGCACACATTTTATCCAACATACAACTTGGGGTTATGAACTTTGTGTAGTTTAGCACAGCACATCATTTTTGGCATGTTACATACAAGTTAGCAAATCCTATATTCCAAATTGACAATGAGAAACATGGACATTTCCAGTAAAGAGAATTAAATTTCTAGGAAATGACCTTTCCAGGCTAGTGAATATAAAATATTGAGGTCTTTGGAGAAACAAATAGTTGACACCTAGGGAAATTGGAATATTTAAAAATATGCCTTGAAGAGCTAAATGACCTTTTACTTTTCCCTCACTAAATATAAAATGCTCACCTGCGTCTAGAATACACATTATTGAGAATTTGATTTGAAGCATTCAAGCCTTTTATACTTAGGGCATTTGACTTTCCAAAATGCCTAGTATTAAGAAGAACTTTCCTAGGGAAAATTTATCAGTACAGTTAATGGCCCAGGAGTAAAACAAATAGATATTTATTGTGATTTAACACACTTAGATAAAAAGCAGAACAACCAAACACCTTTTACTTGCAAAGTGAACTGCAAAGTTAACTTTGTAACTGAAGGATCCATTCCTCTTCTCAAAGTTACAGAGGGACTTAACAAGTTATATCAGATTAAAATCTAGGATATTTTTATCTTGCTCTGTAGTTTGATAATTATTGTTGATTTTCTAGTACTTTTTCTCTGGATTGTAGTGTTAAATTTCCTACATCACAGATAAAATTAATCAGTTTATACTGTACAAAAAATCAATGGTTACTTAATAAGTAGAAAAGAAATTTAAAATGTTTTTAAAAAATATTATAAGAACTACTTTATGTTTGCACTTGCAGAGTATCCACACAGTTTTAGTAATACTCAGGGTGTTGTTTATTATCTAGAGTGCTACTTCTTATTAAGTTTGGCTTTAAAGTAACTTTGGTTGAAATATCCTTAGAATTTACATTGTTTATAATTTTTCAGCTTTTTAAATTTTTGATTTTGATTTTGGACAATACCTGACTAGACTCAAGGATCACTCCTGGTAGTGCATGAGGGACCATATGAGTTGACAGGGATCAACCCCAGGTTGACCGTGTGCACAGCAAATGGCTTATACGCTATACTCTTGCTCAGGCCCCAGGAATTTTCTAGCTTTAATCATAATATTGCTGATATTATATGCAAATCACGATCATCAATGTTAAATTAAATATCAAAATGGTAGCAGTATTTATTACTTAAATCCAATAGTGGCACAGCAATCAGTCTTAAATAATAGCTTAAAAGACTAATCCAACACTTTTCAAAGGGATAGCACGACTTCACTGGTCTTTCATGTAGACGCCATGACTCTCAAATGCCCATGTAGCTTGTTTGTCTCTTGGAAATGAGTAATGCTATTTCCCAAGGAACTTTAAACAACTAAGACTATTGGAGAGACTGAAACCATTAAAATAATCTGAATAGTTTCACTTAAATTTTTTTTAACTAAATGTAATGACCTAATCTTCAAAGTGTAGCTATTAAATCCCCAAGCTTTTGAGAAAATTGATTATATGTAAGCTGCAATCTTTCTTGACTAGAAGCAGCAGCAATGGCATACCTATTGAGGAAATGAAAAAAGTAAAAAATATATATCTATGACACTATTGCACCAATGCAGGTGGCTTACTTAAAAGATAGTGAAATGAGTCAGAGGGAGGACAGATATAGAATCACCGCACTTACTTGCGGAATGAAAAAAATTATTTTGAGACTACTATAGAAGTAGACAAATGATACAAGTGATACTGTCTGAGTGCAGGGAAATTAAGGGCCAGGAGGTCTTCTAAATGGTGGGAAATTATTTGTGGATGGTGGAGGGTAGGTAAGATAGAGAAGGGATCAGTTTAACACTAATAGTTAGAAATAGACTAGGACCAAGTATTGAAAGTAGGTAAAGGGATACACATGTCAATAATGCACACCACAATGCACAGAAGGAGAGAGAGAGAAAGAGAGGTAGAGAGAGAGAGAAAAAAAAGAGTGATAGAAGAAGTGCCTACCAAAAATCAGTTTTTTGGAGGGAGGGAGATTTGGGGAAGTGATTGGGGATATCGGTATTGACAAATGTGCTCTGGTGCAGGGGTGGGTGTTAGAACACTGTATGACTGAAACCCAATCATGAACAGCTTTGAAATGGTCTATCTCACAATGATTAAGAGAGAGAGAGAGAGAGAGAGAGAAAGAGAGAGAGAGAGAGAGAGAGAGAGAGAGATTGCTTGCAAGAAAAGTTTAAAGGCATATGTGTCAAATTTCCCAAGAGACTATCAAAGGTCAGATAGATCCCTCTGTATTTGCCTCAAATACAAAGTCAGTGCTATTCTGGACCTATTATTTGGGTTTGAGTCAGAAGGAATTCAAATGAGGAAATATCTCTTTGTGGGCTCCAAAATATGTCCCAGTTCAATGGTACCAGTGTTAAAAAACTATTTGAAATGGTATTTTGATCTCAGGTCATTTACTTTTTTTTAATAATTCACTCCTATGTTATTTCCATAGTATATGGTTAGCTTGGGACCAAATGGTAGCCAACAGATGAAATAGTGACAGTTGTGAGATCAAAAATCACCCTGGCCCTCCAACTCAGAAGACAGGGATTATGGTCCATCCCAAGCCTGGTAGCCCCAAGGCTATACCCCATGATTAATAAGCATACTACTCCTGTTCCTGCCCCTCACGGTGTTGCAGGTGTGGCTGAGGTGCCCAGCTGCATCGGCAGGTTTCAGACAGGAGACAGGCGTGTCTACACCCAGGGCTCGGCCCCATGGGCCCCGGATGGTTGATGTCTGACATAGAAAAAGACTGGGCCCCCTGGGATGAACCTAGAGCCACGACAGAGCCTGGCAAGATACCTGTGGTGTATTTGATATGCCAAAAAACAGTAACAATAATTAACCTCATTCCCATTGAATGGAGATGTTACTGGTGTCTGCTCGAGCAAATAGATGAAAAATGGGAAGACACGTGACAAGTGACAAGTGACTACTCCTACTGATCTTTGTTACCTTTTGTTCCCCAAATCCCTAGTATCTCCCAGGGCATGGCTCTACCCCAGTCTTCCCAGTGGCCCTTAGGGTCTGCTGTGGACCTCACCCCAATAAACTTCTATTTCTTTAATCCTCTCTATTCCTCTGTCTGCATGGGGTGATTTTCTGCCCTGGTAATCTAATACTAGAAAAAGAAACATTTAAAGCAGCACTCTGGGAAAAAATCTTGCCAGTGATGATGCATGGAGAAATTCTCCAGATCAAATGTCCAAATACTGTCTCTGGGGCTGGAGTGATAGCACAGCGGGTTGAATGTTTTCCTTGCATGCAGCTGACCCGGTTCGATCCCGGGCATCCCATATGGTCCCCCGAGTAGTGCCAGGAATAATTCATGAGCAAATGAGCCAGGAGTAACCCCTCAGCATCATCGGGTGTGACCCAAAAAAAAAAAATGTCCTAATACTGTCTCAGAGAAAGGTTTTCAACAACCTTAGGGGGCACTTGTATATAGACCTCTTGATGTCCAGAGGTTCGCAGGGCCTGTGTAGATGCCCCAGGGCCTAACTTCTCCAGGAGCCCAGCTATTGGGACTGGGAAGCAGGCATCGTTGGTTGTCAGCTGTTGGGGGCGCTCCGCCGGGTTCCCCGACAGTGCCGGGGAAGCGAGTTCCCTTCTACCTCCAAAGCCAGCGAGGAACGGATGAAAACTCAGGAATCCGATGCAGTTTTAAAAGGCTTTACTTATCACAGGTTCAGGCATACAAATCAGCAAAAGGAAAAGCCCGGTGCTTAGGATTCCAGGCTAGAACCCCAGCCACGGGTAGGCCAAGATGGCGACCACCACGTGTAAAGGAGAAAAAGCTTCCAAGGGGAATGAGCGCTCACAAGGAGAGATCCCACAAAGAAGAAGGCCCGGAGAGCGGGAACCGGCAAGTTTATATCCCTGTAACTCAGACCTTCCTCCCACTGTTATGGAAAGCAGGGAGGGTCCAATGCCCTTAGGTAATCCCTCCCTGCACCTCACCTAGAGCCTTTACTATGCTAATGTTTTGAGCCAAAATCTGCCTGGGAATGCCTTTGTAGTGTAGAGAAGGGGGTTTCTTGTTGGAGGGACATTTTTAGCTAATCTCGGGTTTTGTTGTTTTGCTCACTCCCAGATTAATCTTATTTAAGCCAAGGTTCATTCTCATGAGATCTCTCTTCTATGTAAACACTGCTAGAGGGTGTGGCAGTTACAGAAGTCACCTTGATTGAATAACTTCTGACTTATACATCTACTAAGACTTCTATGTTTTCTAGATTGGGCACAGCTCCTCTTTATACTCACTGCACCCAACGTGGGACAGTTAGAATTTACCAGGAGACTACCACCCTGGCTACGCTGAGACTAAAGGAAGACTATAGGAAGGATCATACTAGTTTGCTCTAAGCAGGCGAGTATGACCCTTTCAGTACATGAGAACAAGATACTCAGAATCACCCTGGTGCAGATAATAATAAGAAGGACCTTGTGGGTACCATCTAGATTACATGAAGCTCATGAAGTTAAGATGTATTACTTTATATCAGCCCCCTCTCTCCAGTGTTTTACATAAGAGATAATCTCGGGATTAGTCCTTGGTGTAACCTTTGTTTGTACCTACAACAGGGTGTGGCACTACACTCTGTTTAGGGTTCTTTGTTGGCATGACAACCTCCCGATTGGATTACTTTGGTGTATATAAGGGGCTGACTTGAGGCTCCCTTCACCTTTTACCTTTTTGCCTTTTGGTTCCTCAGCCTTCAGCTTTTGGCTC
The DNA here is from genome assembly GCA_021461705.1 of Cryptotis parvus. Classification (NCBI taxonomy): domain Eukaryota; kingdom Metazoa; phylum Chordata; class Mammalia; order Eulipotyphla; family Soricidae; genus Cryptotis; species Cryptotis parvus. The sequence continues at coordinate 145,553 of JAJIBD010003103.1, read as the reverse complement.
CTGTGGCTTTTGGCTTTGGTCTTTTGCTCTTTGGCCTTTTGCTCCATCTTCTGGTGCTGTGGAAGAGCTTTTGTACTATTAAAAGCCATTTTTGAACTGCACCGGACTCGTGAGTTTTCATCTGTTCTCCCGGCATCCTCGGAGGTAGAAGACAACCTCTGTCCTGACACTGTAGGGGGACCCCGGCTGCGTTCCCCGACAGTTTCTGAGATGGCATGTCTCTGTACCAAGGACTAATACTAATGCCAGTTAAATATTTCTCCAAGCCTTCACAAGTCTCTTCTTACTTCATTGTAGTTTTATATTTTAGTTGCCTTTGAGTATATCAGGGAGCCATGCTTGTTTGCTTGGAAGCAAACAGCATTTCTCTCTGGTCTAATTACTTAGGGGTCCAGCGTGGCCAGGCTAATATGCTGGTAAGATCTAAGCTAGTCCCACGATGATTGTGGTAGCATGGGAGAATATTTACACCAACTAGTACAGCATACATGGTCGGATAAACTGCCACATTTAGACTACCCCTTATCTACGGAGTGATTTGCGGGAGGCACTCCAGAGCAGATGCAGCGGCCCTTAGGAGTCCTGCAACAGTCAGCAATACCTGGCCTCTGCTTAAAGCTTCAGGAACAGTGCTCCGGGAGCTTCTTTCTAGCCATTATGACTCCTTTCTTACCCTCACTACCGGTTTGCTAGTGAATGCAGGCACATCCCTTCACCCTCTATTTAGCCATTGCCTTTCCTAATGAACTGTGTCAAATAACTGTGAGTCTGTGGTACAAATGCATGATTTCTTCTCTTCCAAAAAATGTGAAAATGTTATCAAGTATTTTCTATAATAAGGGACATTGCTAATTTAGTGAAGACTCTTTCAATTCAGATCAATGCTAATATTTTTTTCTGGAAATGTTTGCTTCTCTTCTGAAATTTTATCAATATTTTATGTAACATAAACTATAAAAATTTCAAATTAGCACATGCAATTAGAAAACAAAAGAATAGAAACATATTTTGTCACAAAGAAGTAAAAATTTGATCTATCGGAACACTAGATAATCTTTTTTTTTTGATCTGTGATTCACTGACTTTTTATGGGAACTATAATATATAACAGGAATGAGACCAATCAAATTTTGGGCATACAACCTAGAACTGAGCATTAAATAGAGGCAAAAGGATACATGACAACCCTTTAATGTTGTTCTGTAATCCATAGTCTGGAGAGGGAAGGAAAAGAGAAAGATAGAGAAATGGAAAGAAAAAGAACCTGCCATGGAGGAGGGCTGGGGGGGGGGGAGGGAACCGGGGCGTTGGTGGTGGGAGATGGGCACTGGTGGCGGGATGGGTGCTGCTACACTGTATGACCAAAACCCAAATATGAACTTTTAATTGTATATCTTTTGTAATTGTAAAATAAAAAAATTAAAAAAAATTTTGGGCATAATATCAAGTAATTCTATTTTTATTGTCAATAGCAAAATACTTTTAGTAAAATGTCCTGTAGATCTAACCCATTGGATAATAAACTATTCTCTCAGGTGCTTATTCTCTCACGTGCTTATGACCAATAATTATTTGTTAATTTAAAATGTTGCTTTTAAACTTTTATTTGCTTCTAAAATAAAGTGAATTATCTCTTTCCTTGACAGATAAAATTTTCCTTATAATTAATTGAAAGTCCAGGGAATAAATGGGTACTCAGCACTGAGATGTTAGAAACAAAGATTAGGTCAATTTAATGTATGGTGACATCTTAGGTGATATGATGAACATATAGAAACTTAACGTGAGGATTTCTGAAAGCCATATTAACTACTCAAGTGTGCAAAACAGTAAATAAAAAAAAGATCAAACTGTAAAAAAGAAAGGGGAATGAGTGTCTACTATTTCACTAGTAAGTAGATGCATGCAAGAGAAGTCATCTATTTAGACAGGAAAACATAACTAAGACCAAGTGATCTTCCCTAAAATCCTAGCAACCTGGTAGTTAAGTGTGAATTAGGTTTATATAACTTAATACTTCTACATTTGATACTGTAACTTTAAAACAGATCCCTCAAGAGTTTGTACTATATTTATCAAGTATTCTCTTGACTGAGTTTTCAGGTCACAGCTAAGACTTCAATGATCCTTCACTGAAATTCATAGAAATTATGCTCTAAGTCTTATACATGTCAGCCTCTATCCTCCCTTGGTTACAGGACACACCCAACCAGCAATGACTCCAGACGCTAAAAATTTTATCAATTGATGTCCCAGAATTTAGATTTCACCATTAAGAAAAAGTGAGGGGGAGAAAGTTTAAGTTTGCTAAATATTGTGTTTTGAATTAATTCTGAAAAATCAATTGTTTTGTTTGTTTACTGTTTATGGGTAAATTAGAGATGTGTGGAAAGAATTGATTTAGTTTTCATAAAACGTATTATTGCATTCAGCACATATTAAAAAACATTTATTAAAGAGTGGGTTGGGCCACACTTGATATACTTTTGGCTTATTCCTGGCTCTATGTCCAGAGAAAACTTTTGGCAATGTTCAAAAAACAATATCAGTGCCAGAGACTGACTGGGTTTGACTGAATGCAAGGCCAGAGACTTATCCTTGTACTGTCTTTCCAGTTTCCCTTTACCTGATATTTGAGTTCAAACATTTACGGGGAGATTTGTTTCCTAAATTAATATTATTTTATTTTATTTTTTGGGTCACACCCAGCAATGCTCGGGGTTACTTCTGGCTCTGCACTCAGGAGCTGGGGGTTGAATCCGGTCGCAGTGCAGGCAAGGTAAACACCCTACCCGCTGGACTATTGCTCCAGCCCCTGTTTCCTTCATCATTATGAATAGGCAAACTTTGGGGCCAGAGCTATAGCACAGTGGGTACCGAGGTCTTGCACGAGGTCGACCGGGTTCGATCCCCAGCATCCCATATGGTCCCCCTTGCACCGCCAGGAGTAATTTCTGAGTGAAGAGCCAGGAGTAACCCCTGATCATCGCCATGTGACCCAAAACTGTCACTGTATCACTGTCTTCCCGTTCATCATCAATTTGCTCGAGCGGGCACCAGTAACATCTCCATATGTCCTGTCTCATGCTAGTAGAGCCCAAGGGCATCTGCTTGCTGCAGGAACATAAACAGCCTCAAACCATTACACCAGGTCATGGGAATAAGGTCTATAATTGTTACTGGTATTTGGCATATCAAATACTACACAGGAGGCTTGCCAGGCTCTGCCGTGCGGGTGGCATACTCTTGTAGTCACCTCTAAATCCAGCATTTATTGATTAACGGCGTGGCGCAGAGCAGCCAAATGAGCCGGACTGTAATAGGCTCTTCTGCTGGGTGGAGTTCTGACAAGAGGGGAGTCAGGATGTGGAAAATGGCGGCCCTCAGGGAGTGGGGGGTCCTCTGGCTTCTTGCGACGGTTCTGCTGGGGTGGCGGGCCAGGGCTAGAACCTGCCATCCCTCCCGGGTGCCTAGTGAGCGGCTGGGCACAGGGAGAGCCAGTAGCAGCTCTCCAGAAAAGACAGTCATGAAATTTACCTGTAGCTGAAGGGCAATGTCAAGCACTCTGGGTGGTACTTTGTTAACTCTGCCTGCGACAACCAGGTTTTCTTCACACATTCAATTATTGACTGAGTCAACTGTACATTGGGTTCCTCACCAGCTGGACACAGGGTCTTTTGGATGAAAGCCTGGGCGGTCTCAAGCCAGGCTTGCACAGAGTGAGACGCTCCAGGCCTGCCAGCAGCCATGGCGCGCCCCAGGCTACATATTATGATACCAAAATCCAAGGTCAGGCGAAATGTGGATCAGGAGGTCTTGTCAAAGGTGGAAATTACCACAAATGTGTGGGAATCAGAGGTTAGGTAGGACAGAGAAGGGGAAACAATGTGCTAATAATTGTCAAAAGGGCTAATACCAACCTAGAAGTGAGCATTAAATACAGGTGAAAAGATACACATGATAACCTCTAAGTGTATGTATTACAATCCACAATATGTAAGAGAAGGAAGAGAGAGAGAGAGAGAGAGAGAGAGAGAGAGAGAGAGAGAGAGAGAGAGTGAAAAGAACCTGCCATAGAGGCAGGCTAGGGGATGGGGAGGGGAATCGGGGATATTGGTGGTGGGAAATGGGCACTGGTGGAGGGATGGGTGCTGGAACACTGTGTGACCAAAACCCCCCAAACATGAACAACTTTGTAAGTGTATATCTCACGGTGGTATAATAAAATATTAATTAAAAAATAAAATAAAGGGTCCGGAGCGATAGTCCAGTGGGTAGGGCGTTTGCCTTGCACGTGGCCGGCCTATGCCGGCCCTGGGTTCAATCCCCGGCATCCCATATGGTCCCCGGAGCACTGCCAGGAGTAATTCCTGAGTGCAGAGCCAGGAGTAACCCCCTGAGCATTGCCGGGTGTGACCCAAAAAAGCAAAATGTAAATAAATAAATAAATAAATAAATAAATAAATAAATAAATAAATAAATAAATAAATAAATGAAATTAAAATAAACTGTTGCAGGACTCCTAAGGGTCGCTGCATCTGCTCTGAATTGCCGCCTATAAAAAGGCATTCCCAGGCAGATCTTGGCTCAAAAACATTAGCATACTAAAGGTGCCTAGGTGAGGTGCAGGAAGGGATTACCTAAGGGCATTTGACCCTCCCTGCTTTCCATAACAGTGGGAGGAAGGTCTGAGCTGCAGGGGTATAAACCAGCCGGTTTTCACTCTCCGCATGCTTCTTTGTGGGCTCTTGCTCGCTGTGAGCGCTCACCCTTCTTTGGAAGTCTTCTTCTCCTTTTACAAAGCCTTTACACGTGGTGGTCGCCATCTTGGCATACACGTGGCTGGGGTTCTAGCCTGGAATCCTGAGCACCGGGCTTTTCCTTTTGCTGATTTGTATGCCTGAACCTGTGATAAATAAAGCCTTTTAAAACTGCATCGGATTCCTGAGTTTTCATCCATTCCTCGCCGGCTTCGGAGGTAGAAGGGAACTTGCTTCCCGGCACTGTCGGGGACCACGGCAGTGCGCCCCGACAATAAACCACTAAAAAAAAAAAACAACTCACGGCCTACCACATCAACTGCTAGGGCTCTCCCCTCTGGACCAGGAGAGTTCTAGTTTTTGGAGTACTGGGGGGTTGTGTTTTCTTTTGTTTTGTTTTGTTTTTATTTGGTTTGGGTTTGGCTCACTCCCTGGCAGTGCTCAGGGGTTACTCTGAGCTCAGAAATCACTCCTGACAGTGCTCAAGGGACCATACAAGCCACATGCCAGGCAAGAGCCTTACCAGCGATACTATCTCTCTGACCCATAGTTTTTAATGAACTTTGTTTCCATGTTAAAGTTTATTAAAGAGAAACCATTTACAAATTTTCAAACGGCATATGACAAGAGATTCAGTAATAATGAAGCTGTCACTCACTTTTCCGTACCCAAAAAGCAAAAAAAAAAAAAAAAAAACAACCCTAAAATATACCTTAAGATAGAATTTTGCTTTATGTGGATTCAAATTTCATCTATGTCAGTTTTTGTGTGGCATTGGGCAAACCTTTAACCCTTGAAACATTTTATTATGGTTATTTTTGTTGCTTCTCCTACAGATTTGGGGGCCACACCATGCAGTGCAAGGGCTTCCTCTTGACTCTGCACACAGGGATCACTCCTGGTAGACGTAAAGGGACCAAGTGCAAAGCTAGAGCTTGAACTCAGATGAGTTGTATTCAAGGCAATTGTTCTACCCACTGCCCATAATTTCATTCCCTATTATTTATTTTTATTTTTAGCAGCATGACCTACAATAATGGCAACCGTCATGTTTCATGCATACAATACTTCAGCATCACACACTCCCCAGAGTGTCTGCTTCCCCTCCACCTTATCTGAGGATCCTCTCCCAACCACTGCTCTCCACCACCCCCACCCCTTACCCCTCAAACCCCACAGGTTTTGAGAACTGATTTACAGAACATTTTAAATCTTTTAAAAATATTTAAACATCTTAAACCTTTTAATTATTTTAACTTTTCAAACATTTCCTTATTGGTGAAAAGAAGAAAATAATGGTAGTACTTAACTTCTAATGCTGTGGTGAACAAAGGGACAATGAAAGATTAGTGCTCACAGAGGATGCATTTAGGATCAGACACACTAGTGTTCACATAGGAACAGGCATAAGCATGCCCGTCATTTATATTACTACTCCTGCAATGACTGGAAAGTCACCGAATAAAATAGCATTTTTGCTGGTTAAAGGCAAGAAGCATCAATAAATACCTAAAATACATGGCAGAAGAAGATCTAAGACTAAATCCTTAGAGATAAATTGAACGAGATATTTATATTTAATCTTCATGAAATTTTATAATCTGTGTCTCATCTCTGATTATAAGAATGGGGGACAGAGCGATAGCACAGTGGGGAGGGGTGTTTGCCTTGCATGAGGCTGACCTAGGTTTGATCTTCAGCATCCCATATGGTCCCCCGAGCACCACCAGGAGTGATTCCCTGAGTGCAGAGCCAGGAGTAACCCCTGAGCATTGCCAGGTGTGACCCAAAAAATCAAACAAAAAAAGAATGAGTGATGTGTAGTTAGAATCTTTCTATCTAGCTTGGAATCTTTTCTTTTTCTTCTAAATGAGACTGAAGAATCACAATGGAATGATTTGTGAGCACTAGTTATTTGGAAATATAAGAAAGGTGTACTCACATATACTCAGATTCTCATGTTTGCCGCTTCATTTAGAATTTTTGATTGCTATTTGGTGGTGAAATTTTCTGTTCATATCTTTAAAATTGGTATCAGGGTGACAGTCTTCTGTTTCTAATCTTAATATGGTTGTGTTCCCCATGGCTTATTGTACAGCTTTTTAATACTTTGGAGTGAAATACAAACCATTCACCTGTTCAGTATATAGTTCTATGAGTGCAATGTGTATAAGTTTTCAATGATAGTGTAATCACTTGAAAAGTCTTTGTATAAAATAAAATAAATCTTTGAGTACTTAACATATTATATTATGTCTAATGTTCCATGTTTATATGCTTGTTTACATGCATGCATATGTTAACAGTACTATATTTTATTTCATACTCGTATCATTATCATTATATACTATATGAGAATATTTTTTCTGTAATGCTTATCATTTGAAGTATGGATGTCATAATGAAATTCTGTGATGTATTTCATAAGTTTCCATGGGAGAGAAAAAATTGAGAAAACCTAGACAAGCTTCTAACTTATTTATACATTAGGTATTTTATGTGAAGATTAATTTATATGAAAATTATGTATATACTAATATTTCTAATGATAACTGTAATTCTCTGCAAATACTTTCTAGTGATTACTCTCATTCTATGTCATTTTTCCTGACACATGTAAGAAAAAAAGGAGTGCCCTTAACTAAGCAGATTTTAAGACCCTTTAGAAAGAACCTAATGATTAGCCTCTCCATGTGCTTTTCTTAATTTTTTTTTTGCTTGTTATTATGTTGCATTTATCTTCTTAAGATTAAAGGAGACTGCTTCCACATTAGGAGTGAGTTGTTCTTGGTTGGTTTGAGGAGGAGGGTCCATTTTTCATTTATATTAGAAAAGCAGTTGTCAAAGGGCCAAATGACTAATGAACACCCAAGGTCTTAAGTCACTGCGTCAGCAGAAAGTGTATTCCTGAAGAAACTTGGTCCTCTGCTGAAGAGGGAGAAAATGCAGCAGTTATTTAAGGAAAGAAAGACAGTCAAGACATAAGATGTGGCCTTGAGAATGAACAACACCACCTAGTAATTGCATCTTAATAAAATTTGTATTTTAGTGTTTTTCTTATCTAAGTGACCAGAAGTAGAATAAAACTGATCTCAAAATGGTGTAGTGAGTCAAACAAACTTCATATGTAGAATAAGCTTATGCATGGTAAAGTACTATGCAATTAATGCATATTTAAAACTTCTATAAACTAATACGATTTCAATGACATATTTAAAACTTCTATAAATTAATATGATTTCAATGATCATGCCATCTACAGTTTAAAACATAAAGAAGCAGTGTCTTTCTCATCCTCAAACTATAAATTAAAACATATAATGTCTTGACTTGTCTCACTCTGAATAATGTTAAATGGGAATTATTTCAAACACATTGGTCATAACATCGGGGCAATAGGATGAAGTTTCCCGTGCAAAAGCAACGGGATATATAAATCTTGTAAAGAAATAAATTAAAAAAAATATTCAATGTATAATGCTGAAATGTATTTCTGTTCACTATCTCATTTGATATTGTATGCAATCAATTAATATCAGGAGCTTCAAAGACTAATAAAATAACGAATGAGAAGTTATTGGGGGACCCGGGTGACAGCACAGCGGGTAGGGCCTTTGCCTTGTCCTACCCGGGTTCAGTCTCCGGCTTCCCATATGGCTCCCCTGAGCACCGCCAAGAGTGAACCCCTGAGCATAGCTGGTTGTGACCCAAAAGCAAAAAATAAAAGTTATTGGGATTTTATACTTTTAGCTATGAAGAAATAATTAACTTTTTTAAAAGTCAGAATACAATAACAGAATAAATAGTGTTAAGTTAATCATATTCTCTTGTCCAAATCAATCCAAAACCAACAATTTTCCATGGCTTTGCCTTGAAGCAAAAGAGTACATTGACTGTCTATTTGCAGTCTCATTTTTCTGTTCCACTTTAATCCTGGTAATAACTATTGGACACTTTTTAATACTTGCAATCATATTAGACATGCTTCTTTATGAAAAAGTATAAATTGCCAGCATTTTTTATAAATTGCAATGAGGATGTAAGAAGTTCATTAAAATAATAGTTCCATTTGAATACAAGCTAGAAAATATAATATAGCATTTTCAAAGAAATAAACTAACCCTCCGTAAATTAAGCAAAGTCTCCACACACAAACAAGTTTGTATACATTGATAGTAATAGACTTTGTGCTAATTCATAAGGAATGTGCAACATTTTACAGAACTAAAAATGTTATTTTTGCAGGGAGGGGGGACACTGAGCAGTGCTCAGGGCTTGTTCTTGGCTCTGCACTCAGGAATCACACCTCACATGGCTTTCAGGGCCAGATGAGGTAGCAAGGATTAATCCCAAGTTGGCTGTGTGCAAGGGCAAATGCCCTACCTGCTGTACTATTTCCTCAGTTTCTGGAACTAAAACATTCTGAAGACTCACACATGTGGGAAAAAAATAAATTCATTTTCACATCTTTGGATTATTAAATCTAGATAAGCCTTCCTCCTCCCCAATTGACTTTTCTTATAACAAATTCCTCACACAGAATAGAACATTTGTTTCATATTTTATTGAATTTCATTTATATTAAATTAAAAATATATTTCTGACAGATTCATGTAACAAAAAGGCAGAACAGTTTTCAAATTGTTCAGCTGGGATGATCAGTATGGAATGAGGCAAAAGCGGGTCGCATTCTATAATTGCCTTGTACAGGTACAATTCTTTCCCAAGAGCCAAGAGAGGATCCTGGAGAAGTAACTGAAAAGCCTAATTACAGAAATTTAAAATACTGTTTATCCCTCATTCTCAAATAATGACAGAAGTTGGGAAAAGGGATGGAGAATGGGGTATAGGGTTGGAGGAGAAGAAAGAATAAGGGAAATTATACTAAAAATATACCTAACATTAAAAAAGTTAGTATGTGTTAAGTGCATAATCCTTCATAGATAAAATAGAAAAAAAATCAAAATACACCACACACAATTGGCATATCCTATTGTGTAAGCGAGTGCGGTTGACACATCACAATAGTGCTGAACACAGAATCACAAGTAATGTCAAAATAACTTCAACCAAAGAAGGGAACAATCACAAGCCAATTACTTATATACAAATCAACCCTAAAGACAATTATGTTCCAAATAAAGATGCCCACAAAAGGTAATCAAAGCAACATTATCCTTATTTACAAATGCATCTAGCCATGTCTTTAACAAGCTATAAAAAATACTATTCACATTTTCAAACATACAGTAGTATTTTTTATTTCAAAAAGGCAGCTAACTTTGAACACTGGGATTTAAATGAAACATTGATGGCTTGCAAGGTAGGTATTTTTGCACCCCTATCCTTTGAAAAAACTTCACAGGAGAAAAGGGTTTGTTTCTGTTTACAAATGAAAAACATAAAGAAACAAATACAAATATGTTTATAATACCTTAAGCCTCTGCCTTTTCAATAAAAGACTCACTTTATCAGCTGCAGTGATTTTAGTGAACTACTTTGATCTGGGTATGAGATGAGCTTGGAGAGAAGATTTAAGGTGTCTTCTTTGTGCTATGAATTATTTTGCAGACTGACCTCACTTTCATTTGATTGACTACAATAGTACTCAAGAAGAGATGGTTAACTAGTCAGACTGTATGAAAGTTTGCATGCAGCAATGATGCCCCTGGTGGCCACATCATGAGTTATAGACATATCACCTAGGTGTGCATTCAAAGTTAGCTGCCCTCTCACAGCTGCTCAGTTTAATAATCGACCCATTTACAGCAGTACCAATTTATGCTACATATTTCAAAGTACCTTACTTTAAAAGATCAACTTATATCTACATTTAGAAAATAACTTTCATAGTTGATTACTGGAGTAATCCCCAATGGGTTCTTGGAGTGCTAAGGTGTACTTCCTTCACTCCCTCCCTCCCAGCCCCTGAGAGATCCAGAAATATACAGGAAAATGACTCTCATATTAGGGAAAAAGGATAACTCCTCTCCCTTGTGAACAGAAAAATCTGGAAATCATCTTGAAACAGGGTCAAAGAATGTAGGTGATGCCATTTGCTTTCCAAAAGGCCATTTGGCCTAGGGAAACATCTACAGATGAGGAATGAAAATAACACTAAAGGCAAAGTGGTTTGGACAAGTTCAACTATTGCCTATAGGTTGGTATGAGACTGTGTTTTCTTATATTTGCATATTTGTACAAATATAAGCAGTATTTCTTGTGGTATGGACAGAACTAACTATTGCACTAAAAGAAAAAAAATGTCTTTAAAGAGTGAAAAGTATAGAAATTTTGCAACTTATTTGACAAGACAGATTTCCATTACAGTAAAACTGTACTTTTAACATAATAGAAAGATCAGTGTTATTATAATGATTATAAGTGTTTCTCAAAGCTAAATAGCCTTTACCTTGCTAATGAGTTCATTTGTTAAAAAAAAATAAATATTGGTACTTCAGGAATAAAATAAGATAAAATAAATTTTCCGATCAAATTAACTCAGTTATTTAAGTTTTTTAAAATATTCAATCTAAAATTAGGAAATCAATGTGAGTACATGTGAGTTTCAAAATTTTTCACAAGGCTGGATTATATCAAATCTTACAGAGGTGAATATAGTGAAAGATTTATATACATGGAAAACCTTTTTAGTATCATGAAGTTTATTCTGTACAGTAATTTATTTGGGAAAAGACAGGGAATCAGTGTCCAGATTGCAGACTCCTCTTTGGAAAAGTCAGGCATTGGAGGGCAGAAACTAAGTCTGTATTTGACAGAATAGGGTATGGGACCTTAGAGATCCACTATGGCTTAAGAGATACAGCATCAGAAGGATTACTTTGAATCTGGATGGCAGAAAAGTGAAGGGATTAGAAACAGTTGAGTTAATGGGAAGAGAAGTAATGATGGCATTTTCCTTGAAGATCTAGGACAAATCATTTGTTTTTTCATTTCTATCTAATAAGACAAGGTAATAATCATGAAGTATTTTCTAGTAAAAATACATGAATAGTCTCATAAAGGGGGATTTGGGGTCTTTCCACTCCACGGCTGGAGAGGCATTTGCTTCTGCTCAAAATGCAGCCTGGCTGGGGAAAGTGAGGCTGGAGTCTACAACGGTCACACAGCCTATATTTTGAACTTCTGTAAAATTGCTGGAACTTAAACAGATTATGTGAATTAACTATTTTGTAGAAACTATTCTTGTTACTAAAAGAAGTAAGCAGCTGATGGAGTTAAAAGTCACTTGTCCACTAGATAGACATGTTCCTAAACCAACATGTTTCATGATCACATTATGGAGAGACCTACTTCCACAAATGTAACTCTGCATCTACAAAATCATATTTATTTTACCAATAAGAACAAAACCTAGTCACATTATAATATCAAGGTTTTCTCTGATGTTAATTTAAAACTACTCTCGCTCTAGATCTGAGTATAGTTTTTAAGCAAAGGATAATTAGCAAAAACGAGTGTGCTTCTTAAGTCACCATGAATACAAAATTATCCTGCAAGGTCCATATATATAAATAAAAGTACAGAAGAATTCTCCTCCCATGGAACATAGAGCAGAAGTTAGTTTTTCTGATGTATGACAACTAGAAGCCTGGACATCTGGATTTCTCATTTGTTCTCTTTTCATATTAAAATGACCAATCTAGAACCCAAATAAAGAATAAATAGCAGTTTAAAACTTTTGATCTAGCATTTGTCAGAATATTTATAACTTGGGGTTTTTTTAGCCATGAGGATATTACAAAAAAAAAAAAGAAAGCCTATGTCCTAAATTAAAGGCAATTTATTAGTTTCCTAAATCCCCTACTCTTAGTTTGTCCCTATCTAATAAGGTGATGTTTTTTTTTTTATTTCCTCCACTTCATTCTTAAATCCTCTTACTTTAAGTCAAGTGTAATGCATTTGCCTGTTAAGCCCTACAAGGTGGTATTTGCAAAATCAAACAAAAATATTTTTCGCATTTAATACATTTCAAAAATAGTAAGTAATAAGAATGAGGAAAAATTCATTTGCAATGCTTTTAAAAAGCAAGTTTTCACAAGTGTAACCAACTCTTAATATGCCTACTTTCAGCTAAACCTAACAAATAACAATTTTAAAAGGCAAACTTATTTTTCACTATTCATAATCCATCCTATATTTCATATTCTGGATTTTATTTTATTACATTACATTTTGTGGTTGATTTTCTATTTTGACTTCTTTAATAATATTAAATCATTTAATAACCTAACTAAATCTATATCTTACAGCATTATCATAGCTCTGCCCAGTTATATACATGCTTTCATGATCACCATTTCTAAGACCTTATGAACTACTTATACAAGTTAAATAATTAACAATTATAAATGGATGGATAATTCAAGTTTTGAAATAAAGGTTAAATAGATCTAGGAAAAACTTCTATTTACACCCTTCCCTATCAGGCTTAAATTACTTTTCTTTTCACTTTTGACACTTCAAGAAGCACATAGAATCACTTCTTCAACTTCATCTAGCAGCAAAACCTCAGTTTTATTACTAGTTTGTCTTCCTCATTAGAAATGTGCATACTTCAGTCATGCCTTTTGAAGACATTAATACTTTATTATACATTATAACTTTTATAACACTGTCTTCCCTCAGATACACATATTCAGTCCTTATTCCTGATCAAATAAGAAAGAATTTTATATTTTCAGTTTTGCATATTTTAATAAAAATTGTAGCATTGCATTAGCATTTAGAAAATTTCAATAATTTAATTTTTGAAAGAATTCTCAAACTAAATTCTACTACTAATATTTAGAAACCTAATCATTGTTCATCTCTCTAGGTACTTTTCTGTGATTTGGACAGTTCTGAAGTTTTGGGCCAAAACTGATTTAAAGGAGAATTTTTTTTCTACCTGTCTAATAAGAATTTCTTTAAACAACCATTTAGATATACATATTTTTGATGATCCCTAAAGTAAATCTAGGCTACAGACTTTGTTGATTTAAAACATCCTGTGTAACATTAATATTAAGTTTCTACAAGTTTATTTAGTTGATTCTGGATATTGGCCTTCATACCATCAACCTCTAGAATCCAATAGTCCAGTCCATTTTATAGGCTTTAATTTGCTTTAAAGTTTTTTTATTTCCCACTACTGAGTTGAATATATTTTCTGGAACAGGGAAAAAGTTTTATTTTTCCTTATACATTCTGCAATATGTTTTTGTAGTAGGAGACAAAAATAACTTAAAAGAGAAACCTAAAACAACTGAAATCAATTATGTATTATAAAGCTCATTCAAAGAAAAAAATAATCTTATGAAGTTTTGAATTATACTTGGATATATCTTCTGTCATTATTAGGATATTACCTATGTGTAAGGGACTTATGCTCTTAGGATGAAAGAGACTAAATTCACTAAATACATTTTTATTGCTTTTATGTAAAAAATTAATTTCTTCCCTTAATCAAAATAAGCAATTCTGTGTTACATATTATGGCAAAATCCACATGAAGATTTAAATCATAAGTTTTACCCTTGCATCTTGCAAGGGTAGATTATTTAGTAACAATTTTTCTTACAAAAAGTTCAGATTTTCATAATTTCCAATGTAATATCAGTTTTCCCTGAAGATTCCTCTGAACAGTGGAAGATCTCAGGACTGTTATTTTTTGAACTAACTTAAATCCGAGAAGTTCATGGTTGAAAATCACTAGAGGGAATTTTACAAATGCCTTGCTTCCTGTGACTCAGTATCTTGATTTACCACACTTCTCAGAATTTATAAAGTATCCAATCTCTATGTATCCAAGTGTCTTAGCCCAAACCAGCATTTGCTTTTGATTTAAGTCTGAAGTTAGAAGTCAGATGTACCACTTTGTCAACAATGTACTATCCTTTTAGATCAGTTTGCATCTGGATAATGACATTAAAACTTTTTATTTGTCACTTTCAATAACTTATAGGTATTTAATTCATGTCCTAAGTGAGTTCATATAATATCCTTTTTAAAAACAGCTGATTTTGTACAACTTACAGAATAGATCATGGTATCTTATGCCTGGAATTCATGAAGAGATTTAAATGTCATTCCAGTAAGTCTGGACAATACAAATTATAAGATTGAGATCAGATTGCATTTATTTGATGATAACAATGTGACAGTGTTTTAGTAGACTCTAAATACTGGCATTTAAAAAAAAATAATGCTGTGAGTGAATGAGGATATATTCTTGAATAGATTTCTCTTCCTTTTCTCTCTTAAACTTCTTGTTTTTACCAATTTTTGTCCACTTGTTTGTTTTTTTCAGAATGTAGACTCAAATTGACACCATTTTAAAGAGTAGAAAATACTATAAAACTATTAATAAATTGGCAATGAATTTCATAGAGAAGAGACATGTATTAAATTTTCAGAATTATTAACTTAGGGTCTCTTACTGGAGACACATTCTTGCTTCTTGTTCCTATCATTTAGTTGAACTCAAAAGATGCTTTTTTGTCCCCAATGATAAATAATAAATATCGTTCTAGAAATGAATGCTGTATTTGTAAATATACAAATTATCAAAAGACTAGTATGGTGAATATTAAAATAATTACCTGAAAAATTTTATGCAATTTTTACAGGCCCAGTAATCTAGCTATAAGTTATAAGTTTGTATTTTTCTTCAGTATACCAATTTGTGTGCAGTGTTGCCTTCCACTAGATGTAATTGAGTTTAATGCTGGAAATTTCATGAGTTCAAGTCAAGGCATTCTGACAGTTCACTATTAGGAAGTACACAAACTAG
The DNA here is from genome assembly GCA_021461705.1 of Cryptotis parvus. Taxonomy (NCBI): domain Eukaryota; kingdom Metazoa; phylum Chordata; class Mammalia; order Eulipotyphla; family Soricidae; genus Cryptotis; species Cryptotis parvus. The sequence goes on along the minus strand of JAJIBD010003103.1, from coordinate 129,998 downwards.
GTAGCTTTCCTTGTGCAGCAAAGTGGTATCACATATGCATAATGTGTTGGCCTTTCATAGGAACCTGCATATTGTTCCGAAGTTCTAATTTGCCTGTTTTGGCATTTCCATCTTATTTTCTTGACAGATTAGCTCTATTTTTTCTCAAATGTACTTAAATTATGTTTGCTGGTTGCTTTCATATTGCTTCATTCAGTATCCAAAAATGGAGTTTACAAAGTGAAGTAATAAAATAATTGCTTAAGTGCAAACTACATTTCTGAGCATTTGTCAGGTAGACATACCCAATCCAGTGTGTTTCTTCCAGTTCAACAGATTTCCCGTTGGTCACCCCTGAAAGTCTCAGTAGTTTCATAAACCAAACAGAACTGCTAGTTTCTCCTCTACTCTTAAATTCACCAACTGCCTATCAAGTACTATCTGTCATTTCTAAAGAACATGTTAAAGAATGCAAAATAATGAAAGAAATATAGATATTATATTGTGTAAAACATAAAGATTAGATGTGTTGTTACATGTTTTGGCCTCCCCTTCAAATTTTAAGGACCATATTTAAAATTGTGGTCATCCATCCTATTAAAATATTTCTTTTAAAGTCTATCAGTTTATAACAATACAAGAAGAGACTCTAAAGTAAAAAAATACTAGCAACTGGGAAATTAAAGCCAAAAATGGGAGGACATGTATATTAACGGACAGGCCAAAGCAAAGATAAAAAGGGAAGAATTGACAAATGAGCAAACAAAAATCCCTCCAAACCTAACAACTACTTCCATTAGATGGAGAGTCATACATTATGAAAGCTCAGTTGACCAGTTTTAGCTTGTCCAAATAAAGACTATTTGAAAATTTGATTCTTAATCTCAATAACTACAATGATATATTTACATACATATGCTTTAGCTCTAAAGAAAATTATTAGGATTTCCAGAGATGCTGAAGTATGTACATCAGTGTCTGCAGAAAGGAACAGAAGAACATATGTCTTTGAAGCATATGTGTTAGGATGTATATATTAGGGGGAAATCAATGTAAGAAAGGGAGGAATCAATGAAAGAAAGAAATGTTGAGAACTAATTTGACAGCAGGCAGCGTTGCCTTGTATTTGCTGGCCATCTCTAGCTCTTGCAGTCTCCTGACCAACCCTTAAGGAAAAATGAAGGAACAAGTGTGGTTCCCCCTGTCTTTCTCTTTCAGTCCGTCCTCCTAGTGATCAAGTTAACTAAGCATGGAGCTATCACTGTAGCTTTATACCATCCATTGAAAAGCATCAAAACAAGCTGGCCTTTGGAAAGAAGAAAGACCACAAGAGAAAGAGAGGCGGAGGGACATCGGAGTGGGGTTGTCTCTCCACACTCACACCTCTGCTGAGTTTACACCACAGTGTTTCGGTGTCTGTAGGGAGGAGGGGGCAGTACAGTGCCTGGCTTCAGGGAGAACTCAGAGAGGTATTCGGGATTCTCTGCCACTATAGGGCGGATCCGTCCATTTTGCTTATAAAAATATTTTGTGCTATACTCCTGCAGGTAGTCTGGGTGCTGAAGGGTGCTCCTAGGTGGCAAACTGTGGTTCCAGTAATCAGGGTTGTCAAACGCTTTCTTGACCTTCTCTGGCACAGACAGTACATTGTTCTTCAGATATTCTGTGTTCCCCAAGGCATTGGCAAAGGTGTTGAGGTACAGAGGCTCATTCACATACTCATCCTCTGCCTTGGATGGACCACTCGAAGCATTGTGGTATTCGGGATTATCCAAAGCCTGAAGGTCTCCATTTTTTCTCCGAGAAACAAAAGGGTTTTCTTCCACAGGGTTAAGGTATTCTGAGAGAATAAAATAATACATATTAGATTTAACATCTGCTTTTTGAGACAGTTAATCCGATGAAGATTCTATAGAATGGTCATTCGCTTTAACCGGAAAACTGAAGACACCAATTCATTATCATGAGCACTCACAAATATTTCCGGATCTGTTGCTCACGTACATATGTAAAGGAGTTGAGTAGGCCCCAAAAGTGTCAAAACAAGGTACCTGTAAGGCCAGGACCACAAATTTCTGAACCCTAAGATGTTTTTTCTTTCCTTCAAGTTACATTTGTCTCTATTGATATGGCCTAGAAAGGTTTCTATTTTCTAAAAGCCAGAAATTTTTGTTGGCACATAAGACAAATTATCAAAGGTAAATTGCCTTTAAATATCAGACGTTTTAAAAGAACAGTAGAAAATCAAAATGCCCATAGCTTAATCCATATTCAGATAAGTGTATTATGTCATTTTTTATCATCTATAAAAATTGCCACCATCTATATATGGAACAATATTTTTGTAGATGTCACTATAGAGCTTTAACACATGGAAAAGGAACAGTCTAAAGAAAACAGTAAATTAATGAAACCAATATGAATATGACAGATATATAATATGCTTTTATTTTGACATAGCAACATGTATTATTAAAAGCAATGTATAATCGTCCACTTTGCAATGAGCAATGAGTTTTACAAAACTGGTTGCTATAATTGGAGTTATATGAAAATATCAGTTTGTAGCTTTAAGCTGATCATGGAAAATAGATTGTCGACTCAATTTAGTAATTTGATATTGTATAACAATTGCTTAATTTTTTAAATGCTGTTAATTATGCTAAGCTCAAATTTAATCTTATTCCTTATGTTTATAGCATATACTATATATAAACATATATAAATGTAAATGTATGGAAGAAAGTACTTTTCTTTTTAAATACATATAAAGAAATGACACGCTTTAGTTTTATTTTGGTGTTGGGACAGAAATAGCATAAAGGTTTTCTGAGACAACATCATTCAGAAACAAACTTGTCATTTTCTCTATTACCCAATATCAACCCAGGATTACTTTTCTACAGACCAATGGATATAATTATTTATCACCATATTCCAGTAAAAAATGTGACAAATACTACATCACTCAATGTATATATATAAATAAATATATATATATATGAATTGCAGTTCAAAAGTTTATATGACACTACCATTTTATTCTTATAATAATTCTGTGAAAAGAAAAGAATAGTCATAGTTTTTTCACTTTTGTAGACAGAAAATTATATTATATGTATGAATTATAGTTTTGGGGTGGCAGACAATAGTAGAGCAGGTAGACTCTCTCATACTTATATATGCACCTCTCTATATATGGATGTACATATATATATAGATATAGATATATCTCTCTATGTATATATATGTATATATATATATATATATATATATATGATTTTGGAATATTTTTGCCTCTACAGAAGTAGTGAAAACTTTCACATTAAAAAAGACTTAATTTAAGATTTTTAAGTTTCAATCATCTCAAGAAAAAATGTATGAAAATCTTTTTAAGATAGATGTAATTAGATCTTTTTAAATATCACATTTTTGACTCATCAAAAAGATTATATATCATGACCACTAGGATTCGTCCTGAAGATACAAGGATGGTTCGACATTCTCAAATCAATCAACATAATACATCATATCAATAAGAAAAAAAATAAAAATCATAGGATCATATCGATAGATGCAGAGAAAGCATTTGACAAGATCCAGCACCGTTCATGATTACAACTCTCGAAAAAATGGGAATTGAAGGAACCTTCCTGAAGATAGTCAAAGCTATCTATCAAAAGTCCACAGCGAGTATCATTCTCAATGGGGAAAACTGAAAGTCTCCCTAATATCAGGGACAAGACAAGGTTGCCCACTCTAACCTCTTTTATTTAATATAGTGCTGGAAGTACTTGCCTAGCCGAGAAGAAAAGGACATTAAGGGCATCCAGATAGGCAAGGAAGAAGTCAAGCTATCGCTATTCGCAGATAACATGATATTATACCTAGAGAACCCTAAACTCTTTACCAAAAATCTCTTAGAAACAATAGACACTTATAGTAGAGTGGCAGGGTACAAAATTAATACCCCAAAATTGGTGGTTTCAATGTGTAAAACAAGAAGGAGAGAGATGCAGAGACAGAGAGAGAGACAGAGAGAGAAAGAGAGGAAACAGGGCTACCTGCTGTTGAGGCAGCCTGGGGTGGGTGGGAGGGGTGGGGGTACATTGGTGGTGGAAATGGGGCACTGGTGGAGGGATGGGTGCTGGAATACTGTATTACCAAGAACCAATTGTGAACACCATTGTAATTGTATGTCTCACGGTGGTATAATAAAAAAAAATATGGAAAAAAACCCCAAATTGGTGGTTTTCCTATATACAAATAACAAAAGAGAAGAAAGGGATATTAAGAAAACTATTCCATTCATAATTGTACCCAGAAAATCAAATACCTAAGAATCAGCTTAACCAAGTGTGTAAAGGGCCAGTACAAAGAAAACTACAAGACACTACTACAAGAAATAAGAGAGGACAACAGGAAATGGAAACACATTCCTTGTTCATGGATGGGGAGAATCAACACTGTCAAAATGGTAATACTCCCTACACTTTGTACAGGTTCAATGCGATCCCTATAAGCATACCCATGATATTCTTCAAAGAAATTGACCAAACACTCATGAAATTTGTATGGAATAATAAAACCTCCCAGATAGCTAAGGCAATCCAAGGCAAAAGGAAGAGGGGGATGCATTACCTTTCCCAACTTCAAACTGTACTACAAAGCAGTAGTAATTAAAACAGCATGGTATTGGAAAAAAATAGACCCGTGGACCTATGGAATAGAGTTAAGTATCCTGACATTCATCCTCATACACACGATCATTTAATTTTTTGATAAAGGCGCAAAGACTCCAAAATGGAATGAGGAAAGTCTCTTCAATAATTGGTGCTGGAAAAACTGGGCAGCTACATGTAAGAAAATGAATTTGGACCTCTGTCTAACACCATGCACAAAAGTCAGATCAAAATGGATTAAAGTTCTCAATATCAGACCTCAATCCATAAAGTTCGTTGAAGAAAATATAGGGAAAAACCATCCACAACACTGAAGCTAAAGCATCTGCAAAGATGAAACACCACTAAAAAGCCAACTGGAAGCAAAGATAAACATATGGGACTACATGAAACTAGAAAGCTTCTGCACCTCAAAAGAAACAGTGACCAAGATACAAAAGTCAGTCCACAGAATGGGAAAGAATATTCACCCAATACACAAATGATAAGGGGTTAATGCCCAGGATATATCAGGCACTGGTAGAACTTTACAAGTAGAAAACAGCCAACCCATCGAAAATGGGGAGAAGAAATGAACAGAAATTTGACAAGTAATAAATTTGAATGGCCAAAGGCATATGAAATAATCATGAGGGAGATGCAAATCAAAACAGCATGAGATATCATCTCACATCACAAAGACTGGCACATATCCAAAAGAGGAGGACCAACAAGTGCGGTGTGGATGCGGGGGAAAAGGGAACTCTCATCCATTGTTGTTGGGAATGTCAACTGGTGCAGCCTTTTTGGAAAACAATATGGGCATTCTTCCAAATACTAGACATTCAGCTCCCATTTGACCCAGCCATACCACTCTTGGGTATATACCCTGGGAAGCCAAAAACCCCATGGCGAAAACACCATCTGCACCTTTATTTTCATAGAAGCACTATTCACAATAGCCAGAATCTGGAAACAACCAAAGTGCCCAAGAACTGATGACTGGATAAAGAAACTTTGGTACATCTACACAATGAAATACTATGCAGCTGTTAGGAAAAATGAAGTTATGAAATTTTCCTATAAATGGATGGACATGGAGAGGGTAATGTTGAGTGAAATTAGCCAGAAGGAAAAGGACAGATATAGAATGACTGCATTTATTTGCATGACATAGATAAATACACCTAGTACGATACCAATGTCTAAGGTCAGGCAAAGCATGGATCAGGAGGTCTTAGCAAAGGTGACAATTACACAAATGTGCAGAGTCAGAGGTTTACAGAGAAGGGAACAGAATGCTAATAATTGTTGAAAGTGCTAATACCAACTTAAAACTGAGGGTTGTCAAGTCTACATTTCTGTTACTTTGGAGGCACTATAAGTATTTTATATTACAACAACACTATAAAATACTATAAATTGTTTGTGTACCCTTTGAGCCTTACTTTCTAGCCCTGAGTTTTTTTTTGGAAATGAAAGTTTGCTTCTCTTTCTCCTTTACTCCTTTAACATAAGCTTATTCTAAAGGATTTTTGAATAGACTTAGGAAGACAGTTAAGGCATTGAATTTATGAGTTAATTATCTCTGAATTAATTACTCCTGGCTTCTGTCATATTTCTTAACTAAAAAAATTCAGTTGCCTTTTGATTGAGTCTAGTTCCTCACACCTCCAAAATGGAGGGTCCCACTGTAGGACTGATGGAACCAGAAATAGAGATCATCTTGACTTTGATGTGGGACAACAAAGTGTTATGAGAGTAAGACCTTAGAGCAAGCTCTGATCTGACCCAAAGATAAAGAGCACGGTCACTGAACATGTTCTGTTCTGACCCAAAGATGAGCAATGCATCGATAGGACCCTGAGGGGTGGGAATAATCAATTTGGTGAGGGGAAACTGTGGGCTCCTCTCTGATCTGCAAAGGGAAACTGAGGCTTCCTCTTTCAATAAATCATTCAATAAATATTTCAATAAATATTTTAATAGAGTTTTTGCAGTAGATGTTTAGTGATCATTTAATTGTATTTCATAAAAAAGCTATGCTAAGGAACATATGATCCCTCAAACAGAATTTTAATATAAAGTTTACAGATGATACTGAAGCCTAGTAAGTGATGATTAGTTTTTGATAAAAAGTGTCATCTTTTATGATTATGTTAATGTAGAAAGAGGCTATTTCTAAATCAACGGTGCTCTTCTATTTGAATGCTTAATATTTCTACTAAGTGGAAAGTTATTGCTGTTTTTAAATACACAAACTGAACATTTCAATATATGATGCATATATTTAAGTATATATATATACCAATAGGCTTTAAATTTTAGATGTGTTTGCACAGATATTCTAATTTCCCATAAAAAGCTAGGATATTTAAATGGCATCAGTTTAACGAATCAACCATATCTTTCCTTGGTTATATCAAAATCTTTTGGCATTTCTGTCAATATTATAAATCTTTTTGATTCCTACAATAAATCATTGAAAACTTGTGATATGTATCTTATTCAAGTACTTCAATTAAATATATATATACATATAAATATGTAGGCTGTGTTTCTCAAACTTGCTTATGAGCAAATCACCTCAGTGATCTTATAGCATGCAAAATTCTATTTAGATGGAACATTTATTCTAATATCTAATACAGTTTCTAACAGATGTGGTTGTGTTGATTCAGAGCACCCTACCAAGAGTAGTGGCTAGGTCTTTTGGGGGTCTCAAATGTTCCACAACAGTGGTTTGGTAATTTCCCTCTGTGCTTTGCCTATACACCTGGAAGTAGTTATCAAATGGCTGTCATTTCTGTGAACTCTATGTGTACCTTGTTTGGGTTTGTCTCGCATAGGTGTCATATAGCCTTCTTCATCCAGTTCTCCTCGTGGATTCCTTTCTGGAGCAAACACTGTAGGGTCAGCACTGTACCTCTGGGTGCTGCTATCCTCTTGGACATGGGGTGTTACTGACTTGCGGAGTGTTCCGTTGCAGCAGGAGTCATCAAACATTTCAGCTGGAAGCACCCTGAGCAACTGGAGCTTCTGGGATCGTGCTGGTGGTGGCGCGGTAGGGGCAAAGGAACACCTTGGTCTGCAGCAAAACCCCCATCTCGGTAAACAAACTGGTTCTGCCAAAGTAGAGACACATTTTACAGAAGATATTGTGAGGAATAGCTTTATAAAATAGGACCAAGCAACAAAAGGACATCGAAGATAGTGTTTAGAGAAAAGTCAGCTTGTTTTTTTAATTTTCTTTTCCATAATTGTTAATGTATGCATTTTTTTAAAAAATCTAAAGCAATGTGAAAAATCTATTTATTTTACTAACCATGTGACATATAATACAACAAAATCTATTTTACGTTCTTTTCCTACAATTGCCTATTTTTGATATAAAGTCCAAATTTAATTTTCATAACAAAGGTCAGTAGCTCTAACAAGTCACCGACAAGTCTGCCTTTTTAACCAGCAAACCTATATCATGGAAGCAAAATAAGATAACCTCCTTGTCCAGGATCACAGTTTATGAGCCCAGGTCAATTCTTCAGGACAAAATTGAAAGATCGCGCTGATACATTAAATCTCAACTTTGCATTGTCTACTGAGGTAAAAACTCATCCATATTGGTAACTATATAATTTACAGAAAATTATTAGCTCACTGTTGGCAGAGGCAAAATGAGGAAATTATGGGGGAGACAAGAGAGGAAACATGATAAGCAAAGATCAAAAAATCCTAGAAGATGAAGGTTGATCATGAAATACTTACTCCTGACATGGGGGTGTAGGCAGGAGGAGGGCTGTGTCCAATTTCACTCTAATAGGAAAGAAAAATGGAATGATGGATATAATAAGAGGTAACATGAATGAAAAAAAGGAAAGAAAAGTCACATGAGCTGTATGAACCAAAAGGAAAAACATGCCCAACAGTGATGTTTCCTAAAAAATAAAGCTTTATACATTTTACTGCAAGTGAGATTATATATTTGAGGATATTTTAAGTGAATCCCTGGAGAAGGAAATTATGTGAAAGTAAAGTTGTAAAATAGATAAAATTTTTAGATGACAATATTCTACTAAATAACTACAGAAAAAACAAAAACATAAGTAACCAATATTGATTATAAGTGAAGAATATTTCCTTAAAAAGGCAACAAAACTAATTTCACTAGAAAAATGAAATTTTGGTAAAAGACAACTCAATTTGAATTGCTGGATAAATTCTGCTATAAAGTTATTTCTTTTATTATTTTAGTAAAGCAGCAAATATCTTAGCATATAGTATAAATATGTGTATACATATTCATAAAGTTTAATGTTCTAGCTTATTGGATAAATAAAAATAGAAAATATGTTAAATATTAAACACAATATTTCTTAAGATAAAATGGAGTTATATGAATCTCAACTGTTTCTCAGTAAAATGTTATATATGTAGACTTATTATATATGATGTACATTGATGCCTAATTACATGTAGAAATCTGTATATAATATAGTGTATATTAATCAAATATGTAATTTAATCACACATTCATTAAGTAAATTTACTGAGAACATATCATTTATGTATAAACAAACATTTTTATACTTTTCTAGGCACTGTAAATAATAAGCAATGCAGACAAAGCCAATTATTTTATAGCTTATTTTCTCCACACTCTGGCTTTATGTAAACAGAGATGAAGCAAATAAACTTCAACAATATTTTAAAATATATATGGAATGTAATTTTAATAAAATAATTGAAGAATATGGTCTGACGTAGAGTTAACTGTTTAACTTTTATAGCAATTGTATCATGCAATTCCCTTAAATTTAGTCGATTAGATGCACTAAAGAGAAAGTCTGAACCCCAATAGTGAAGTTACATTTAAAACCCTCCCAAACTGAATTGCTTACATGAAAATATAGAACATATTTTTTCTTTTGTTGTCTAATAACATAAATAATAACACATTAAAGATATGAGAAAAGTTATAGATCTCATTAATATTCAATCAATCCATAGAAATACATATTGTACAACAGAAAAACTGTTTTATGTTTTGTCAAATACATGGGTCTTCAATTTCATTTATGAGCACTGTAGACAATCAGAAAATTCCTCTGACCTTCATTTACACCCTTTGCTTATTCTCAGTGAAGACTATGTAAGATAATGCATATAATTTTAATAACTATACTATTATCTGAATAAAGACAGCATATAAGATTTAAGTATATATAAAAAGTCAGAACTATTTATTGAAGAGGCAATTTTAAAAGCATCTGTTCCCCATAGTACCTTATTCAGTATATTTGCTGGATAAGGTACTAAGACTTGAAACCAAATACCCTTGTTCCTAATTTGAGAAAGACATTTTCTATTTAATCTAATAATAAGCAAATTGGGGGTGGTATGAGAAATAACGGCAAATGTTTGGTGGAATTTTATCCTTATTTATTCTTGGCTCTATCCTATTATTAAACTTGACTATTCAGCAATATTTTATAAATATTTATTCAATTTCATAATGATAGCATAGAAACTGATAAAAACTACAGATATCACAATTTACTAGGTAAAACATTTTGTATTTCAAACTGTATATTTAATATTTCCTGCCACCATTGGAATAAAAAACAAAAGCAAAAATAAGGATAGAGTGAATTTACTTAAATTCTGTGATTATTCATTAGAAAGCAAGATATTCTAAAGTATTAAAAATAACTGGTTCTTAACCTCTTTGTTTGCAAGAATTGCTACACTGGGTAATGTTAGACTAGAATCACAAAATCACAGCTGCAGAAATAGCATTGACTGGTATACATTTTGCATTTTCTAGAACTTCAGAAATAAGTAATCAAAGGAATAACTCACAAGTCATTTTCATCAGGAATACTTTATTAGCTACATTAATTATCTGGGCCAGACGACCATCTTCTATAAGCATGTTATAGAAAAAAATAGAGCTTTTTGTGGTCTGTTTCAAGACCACATGCCACATTAGAATGCACTCACTGTCTCTGCTCAGACAAGTCGGTCAATCAGCAACCTGCCAACTCTATCTCGACATACTGCCAGATACCATCTCAGTAACAGGAATGTCCATTGCATGTATTTCCTCGATTTTGACATTAAAATGGAAAAAAAAGATAAGCAAAACCTCTTAAAAGCGTATTGTTTGTAGGGTTATTGGCTGATTTTGTTTCATTTCCATTTATTCTGTGTGTGTGTGTGTGTGTATGTGTGTGTGTGTGTGTGTGCATGTGTTTCCTCTTTCTATGATTAAAAGCATCTCATTCATTTCCCTAGGAAGGGCAATGCAGCTACAAGGGAACATCTGTGAGGCCAATTAACTGGGCTGGAAATGTGATATAATTGTTGTTTAAATATATTTAAATTACATGTTAATCACTATGTCATAATTTATAGGCTTTGAAAATAACTTTTTGTACTTGAAAGCCAAGCCAGATTTTCCTTGTTTTTGCTGTTTTTAGATTGTAACAAGCTCTTCTTATTCCACGCCCCACCCACCAATTCTCCATATTCAAAGAGCTGAACTTTTAATATTGGAAAAAATGACAGCTGCAAGTAAACTGGTGGAGTAAAAAATTAAGCTTCCCACAGTCAGTATGAGCTGGAGTGACCTTAAAGTTCTAAGCGGAACAAAGCGGTGCTCTCAGTTTAAAGGCTTTTGTTTTTTCATTGTGCCATTTCTGCTATCCATCAAAGCCCAGCTTTGTGGATCTTCAGGAAGCAGCACTGGGTGCATCTGTTCAATTAGTTAGTGAGGGGATTTACTGTCAGCAGGACAGAGATGGAAAGACATGGGTTACAAACAGGCAGGTGATATAGAATTTGTTCCTGGTGGGGAGATTTCTAAAGGAGAGAGTCAAGTTTAATTTTGTGGCTGTATCACCAGGACATTGTATGATTAACTTGGACTCAAATGCCAGAGGTTATAGAGAAGGCAAGTGCCGCCTTATATATCAAGGAGGGTGTTAAATTCACTTTCACATAAATCATGTCCTGGAATTTATTCTTCCATTGAGGTAGACTGAACCTTTATCTTATATATGCAGTATTTCTTATACTTGGATTATTTTATATTGTTCCTGAGCATTTCAAAACTGCTAATCAGATGGTGAATGTGTTGTGATAAACTGGAGTATGTATGAATGTATGCATATTTTATACACATACACACATGTAAATATACTTTATGTTGAATTTGAAGTCTTTTTTTTCCTTAGGAGAAAAATACATGCTTAATGACTAATTTCTATTTAAATTAGTCATGTACTTAAGATATTTTTCTTTTATATTTTGATAATTGTTACTCAATATTAATAATAGATTACAGTTTCTAGAAACATTAAATTCCTTTAGCTAAAATAGAATGTGTCTCTATAAGAAATTGATAATCCATGAGCCACATCTATTGCCTAAACAATTTCATAGAGTAACAATCACTGTCAACTTTTATTCATACATATACATGAACATGTACACGTATACATACACATACACATATAGTAACAATCACTGGTAACATTTCATTCATATATGTATATATACATTTATATGCATATTTATGTATATATATGAATATCTATTCAAATATATGTATTGGTTTGGGGGCCACTACTATCTGTGTTCAGGGTTTATTCCTAGACTATACTCAGGGATCACTCCTAGTTGTACTGGAGTGACCATATGTGGTGCCCAGGGATAAAATCAGGGTGAGCTGCAAGGAAAATAGATGATTAGCTGCTATAATATCTCACTGTTCTGGAACATATTTTTAGCATTCTGTTAGGCATTTTCCCAAGATCTATAACATACCAAATAAAATATATTCTTATAATATGTACAACTACATGTTGCTTCAACTCTACAGATTTTTTACAACTGAATTCAGCATATTTTTTCTTAATTTTTTTGTTGCTTTTTCATTCCAGAGAATTAACCCAGGGTCTTACACAAGGAAGGTCAAGTGCTCTACCATAGACTTATGTTCCTGATCCTTTGAACATACCACATTTTTAGATATCTGGATTTATAACACTTTTTATAAGGTAACCAGAAAAAAAACTCAAAAAAATGTGTACATATCCTTCAAAATATAAAACTAGGTGAGGCTATTGAATCTAGCTAGCTAGATTCAGTAAAGTCACAAATTAATTTCTTTAGTCCATTCATTGTGAAACATGTTAAAATAAATGTAATAATTAAAAATTATGGAATTGGGGCTGAAGTGATAGTACAGCAAGTGGGAAGGTTGCCTTGCACATGGTCTACCTGTGATTAATTTCTGGCATCCTATATGGTCTCCTGAGTCCTATCAATTTTAATTCCCATGCAATGAGCCAGGAGTATACCTTGAGCATAGCTGGTGTGATGCCCTCCAAAACAAACACACAAACAAAAATTTTAAATACCATAGCACTGATTTAAAAGATGCAAAAACTGAGGGTCAGGAATAACTGAGTCACTTTTATGTTTTCAATCTTATGCTTAGAACCTTTCATTCTGTGACTTGTAGCTTTTCATTTTATTCATATTTTTCACTATTACTATCTTCCCGTTCATCATCTATTTGCTAGAGCGGGCACCAGTAATATCTCTATATGTCCTGTCTCATGCTAGTAGAACCCAAAGGCATCCGCTTGCTCCAGGAACATAAAGAGCCTCACACCATTATATCAGGTCATAGGAATGACCTAATATAAATGTAACTGGTATTTGACATTTCAAATACGACATGAGCAGTTTGCCAGGCTTGCCGTGAGGGTGGCATACCTAAATGTCTAAATAATTTTATACATTATTGCTTTAACAAGTCAGTAACATTATTTTTTGGCTTTTTTGGGTCCCACAAGCAATACTCAGGGGTTACTTCTGGCTCTGAGCTCAGGAATTACTCATGGTGTTACTCAGGAGAACTCATGGGATGCTGGGGATTGAACCCGAATCAGCCGTGTTCAAGGCAACAGCCCTACTCGCTGCACTATTGCTCTGGCCCTAGGTTTTTATTTTAGTATTCTATTTCTCATGACTTTGACATCTCACTAACATTGGTTATAATATATGGATAAATCTTTATAATATATTGATAAACACTACGTGTTTTTTAATAAATTACAAGAACTAAGCTAAAAGAACTCTAAGTAGTATGTTGAGTTAAAACACTGAGGTAAAACACTAAAACATAGACTGTTTAAAGCTATTTATGTTGATCTAAATAATTGTATCACTTGCATCACTTGTCTTCCCCTTGATCATTGATTTTCTCGAGTAGGTGCCACTAAAATCTCCATACGTCCTGTCACATGCTAGTGTAGCCCAAGGGCATAGCTCACTCCAGGAACGTATAGAGCCTCAGACCATTCCATCAAGTCATGGGAATGAGGTCTATAATTGTTACTTGTATTTGGCATTTCAATTTACAACACAGGTAGCTTGCCTGGCTCTGCCATGCGGGTGGGATACTCTTGTAGTCACCTCTAATCTCGAGCATTTATTGATGAACCACATGACCACAAAGCAGCTGAGCGAGCAGGGCTCATGATCAGCTCTTCTGCTGGGTGGAGCTCTGATGAGTGGGGAGTCCAGATGCGGAAAATGGAGGCTCTTATGGTGTGGGGGGGTTCCTCTCGCTTCTTGCGAGGCTCTGCTGGGGTGTTGGGCCAGGGTTAGAACCCACCATCCCTCCCAGCTGCCTCGTGATCTGTTGGGCATAGGGAGAACTGGTAGCAGCTCTGCCCCCTGTATGTGGGTCTCTGGATCAGGCATACCTGGGCTGGGCTTGAATAAGACTGCAGCAGGTGGGTCTCTGACGAGCCAGGCTTGTGATAGCTCTTTCTGCTCAGTGGAGTTCGGACGAGTGGGGAGTCCAGATACAGAAAATGGTGGTTCTCATAGTGTGGGAGTTGTCTGGCTCTTGCGAGGCTCTACTGGGGCCTGAGGGCTGTCATTTTTGCATCCCGACTCCCCACTCATCAGATCTCATGCAGCAGGAGAGCTGATCACAAGCCTGGCTCATCAGAAACCCTCCCTGCAGCAGTTTTTTCAAGCCCAGCCCAGGTATGCTTGATCCAGAGACACACATACATGGGGCAAAGATGCTACCGGCTCTACCTGTGCCCAGCTGATCATGAGGCACGTGGGAGGAAAGGCGGGCTCTAGCCTGGCCTGCCTGTATATATATATATATATATATTTTGTACATATATATACACACATATGTACACAATATATATGTATATATACATACATACATATATACAATATATATGTATATATATAATTATTTGTGCATATATATATATACACAATTATTTGGCGGGCCAGGCTAGAACCAGACTTTCCTCCCAGGTGCCTCATTTATACACACACACACACACATATATATACATATATACATAATATACATATGTATCTGATATATCCATGTTCTTCACAACATGCGACAAAAGAGGCATCATTGGTGTAGTTGTCCTTGTGAACACAAACCTGGCCGTGAGTATTAATTCATTAATTTATTTGAATGCCTAACAAACTAGATAGGACTATCACACTTGAAGAGATGTGGCTCACTACCAGCAGTTTCTATCTTCGTTGTCTATACACCAACATCCACATACAAGAAAGAAGAAATTGAGAAATTCTACATGGAACTTGAGGAGTTCTATAAAGAATATCACACCTACTATACAAGATCATAGTTGGTGATTTTAATGCAAAGATAGACCAAGGAGATCGGCTGAAGAACTTCACATTGGGACCCATGGCCTAGAATGGAATGAACATGGTGAGAGAATATCTGAGTTCATGATATCAACCAAGACCATCATGGTAACACTCAATTCCAGAAGGCTGAATCGGAAGATTGCACATGGAAATCTCCAGGTGAACAGATCCACAATGAAATTGACCACATCATATTCAATCGATGGTTTTGCCTGACCAATGTCATTGTCATCCCAAAAGTCCAAACAGAATTGGACCACCGTCTCCTTCAGTGCAAAATTCTGCTTCACAGGAAGGGGAAGAAAAGGCTACAAAGTTTAAGAACAGAATTCCCAGAATGGCCACCAACTGGCAACCCTTGGCACCTTTGTGGCAACATGGGAAGATGCTATCATAGATGAGATCGATGAAGAATACAACCAACTGGTTCAGCACCTCCATTGTTGTGCGAAGAATGCCAAGAGAGCAAAGCCGTAAAAGGATGCCTGTCTTCAAAAAATTTTCAAGCTCATTTACCAATGTGGCAAGGCATAAGCCTCGGGCAACCAAATGGTAAAGTCCAAGCTTGCAAAGCAGTATAGAGAAGCAATAAAGTAAGACCACAAAGAGGGAAGAGCAGCAATAGTGGCCAATGCAGCAGAAGTTGGGGAAAGCATTCACAATGCCCGCCTGTCCTTTGCCAATTATAAGACCAAGATGACTGCCCTCTGAGGTCCTGATGGATCTATCACATCTTCCAGAAAGGCAATGGAGAAGATAATCCAGGACTTCTACTCGGATCTCTTTGATAGCCACGTACACCTGCTCACATACCAAATTCTGCAGGATGGATGTGCCATTTCCAATGTTCTCCCTTCTGAAATCCAAGATGCCATTTCATCAGTAAAGAAGAAAACAGCACCAGGCCCAAACAAAGTCAGACCCAAACAACTGAAGAATGTGCCATCAGTACTCATTAATACACTGGCTCAGCTTTTCACATGCTACCTTCTGAATGCAAGGTGCCCTCCAAAATGGAAAACCAGTAGGAGAGTTCTACTGTTCAAGAAGGGAGACATCCATGACATTGGCAACTATCGCCTCCATCTGCTTGTTGTCCATCATCTACAAGCTGTTCACTTCGTGTCATCCTGAACATGATTGGCAGACCATTAGATGGACAACCATGCTAGTAAGCTGACTTATGAAAAGGATTCAGCACAATTGACCATATCCACACAGTAACCAAGCTCATCAAGGTTTGTAGGGAGTTCAAGATGCCGCTCTGTCTCATGCTCATTGATTTAAAGAAAACTTTGATTCTGTTAGACTGAAGCAGTCATCAATACCCTAGCCAACAGGGCATTCAAACCCAATACATCGAGATTCTTCGTGAGCTGTATTACAGATTCACCACCAGGATCTCACCACAAGGAATGATCATTGATGTCAAAAGAGGGGTTCGGCAGGGTGATATCATTTCACCAAAACTCTTCAGTGCCACCCTTGAGAACATCATGCCACAATGAGAATGGGAAGGAATGGGACTGAAGATTGACAGTCAGCAATTACACCACCTCCACTTTACTGATGATATCGTTGTAGTAACGCCAAACATTAGCTAAGCGGCCCAAATGCTGGCTGTCTTTGACCGAAAATGTGGAAAGATAGGTCTACAGTTGAATCTCAATGAACAATGTTCATGAAACATGAACTAGTTCCAGAAGTCTCATTCACTCTCAATGGAACAAACATCTCTGAATGCAGCAGTTCTTTGTACCTCGGTAGAGAACTCAACATAATGAATGACCTAAAACCTGAGCTGCGCAGGAGGAAGAAAGCAGAGTGGAACACCTTTTAAGACCATTGAAGAAATAGCCAAAAGGACAAAAAACCTCAGGCTCCAGGCACATCTCTTTGATTCCACCATTCTCCCTTCATTAACATAAGCCTCGGAGACCTGGGCCCTAAGATAGCAGGATGAGAATGCTATTTGGATCTCCCAAAAAGGAATACAAAGAGCTATGCTTGGAATATATTGCCTCACTCAAGTGTGAGAAGGAATCCAGAGTTCTGACCTCCGTTGATGATCCAGAGTCAGGCATACTATCTCATTTGCCAAGGTATTGAAAATCATATGGGCTGGACATGTAATTGATTTGGAGACAACTGCTGGACTAGAGCTGATACCAACTGGATCCAGTGGGAACTGGACATTAAAAGATCACGTGGCCACCCACCTACAAGATGGTTAGACTTCTTGTCAAGACCCTGAACGAATGGTTTGAGACTCTTCATATTCCTGGAGCAATCAAGTGCTATTGGGTTACATTAGCACATGATAGGGACAAATGGAAATGTTACTGACACCTGCTAGAGTAAATCAACAAATAACGGATGTCAAGTGATCAAGTGGTCTTATATATTCATATCTATGTATCATGCATATATGAATCTATTTTTTTCATGGGAACACACATATTTACCAATCAAGGCAAGATCAAAGTCAGTCCTGAAACTGAAATAAATCATTTGAAATAACTGTATCACTGTATCACTGTCTTCCCGTTCATCATCGATTTGCTCGAGCAGGGAAACAGTAACATCTCCATATGACCTGTCTCATGCAAGTAGAGCCCAAGGGCACCTGCTTGCTCCAGGAACATAAAGAGCCTCAAACCATTCCATCACGTCATGGGAATGAGGTCTATAATTGTTATTGGTATCTGGCATATCAAATACGACACGGGAAGCTTGCCAGGCTCTGCCGTGCGGGTAGCATATTCTTGTAATCATCTATAATTTTATAATCTCTAGTTATTTCAAATAACTAGAGATTATAAAAATTTATGGAAGAATTTAACTTATAGGTGTGTTTATTGCTAATAATATGTAACTAATTCACAAAGTTCCTCTTCCTGTTTTACTAAAAATTGTATCTCATTACAGCAATTGTATACCCTTCCGAAATATCACTATAATAAAAAAGAACATTTTCCTTTAATAATTAAACTGAGTAAATTATATAAATTTGAAAACCTCATTATATTCCACCTTTATGTTTATGTATCATTAGTCAAAGAATATTGTTATCATCATCAAAAAAATAATCAAATATGATTAGAATTTGTGCCACCATGTCTTAACTTTATTCTAGTTAACCAGTAAGAATTTTATCACCCTTTTGAGATTTGTAATCATGTAGAATTTGTATTTTTTATTATGATGTAATTTCTATATGTGTATTGCTTGCAAGTTTCCTGCAAGTTAAATATCTTTAAATTATCTTTCACACCCATGTTGTAATATTTGAACCTTTTTCTAAATTCTAATTAGCTGATAGTTAACACATAAGAAATCTAGAGAATATATTTTCTAGTAGGTTTCCAAAATAATTCCTAATAATATTTTAATCTACAGAAGGTATGGCCATGTCCTCTTAGGTTCTAAACTTACCCTTGAGAATATTAATTAAATTTCATTTTTAATTAAACGTCAAAAAGAAATAATTAGCTCTGTACTATGGGTCCAGCTTCTTGGATAACCTAAATTACTAGTAATGACTGAAGTCCTTTTTTTCTCTCTCTGGGAATATTTTTATTTACTAATTACAGCATTGTGATTATTAGTTTAAAAAGACTTCTTAGTACATGAACAATTTATTAAGGTCTTGAAACTTTTGAAGACAAAATTTTCAGGTTCCAAGAGCAAATGATCATATAAGGTATTCAAGCACCACAGTTGTATTCTTGAACTCTTTCCTCTATGCCATTTGACCTTTAACAAATTCCTAAATGTCGTATGCAATTAATTAAACTTTTTTACAGAGCAAGAGGCATATAAGATTATTAAATTTTTTATATGAAATAAACATTTTTATTTAATCCCACATCAGTGATTGCTACTATAAAATATAATCAGTAATAATGCAAAGATTCCTTGTAAACTTTTTCAAAGATAAGCATATTTAAAAAAGCCTTGCTCTGTGATTGGTTTGCTCCCTGACCCTCCAAACAGAGTCCCAGCAGCCAAAAACCTCCACACTCTACAATGGCCACCATGTTTAAGGCCAGTCTTCACTATTCAGACAAGCTCCACCCAGAAACTAATTTGTTGAAAAATTCAGGTATATGGATTTTATGACTGAAATCTCTAGGCTTTCACAGAGTCAGAGATGGGGTACCTTCCCCCATATCTCTTTTCTTCTGAAAGGCCAAGCAGTCACACCCCTTGACTCCAAACCACCACCATATTGCAATTTTAATTCCAACATTATCATCCGGGTAAAAAATTTTGGAATGACTGTGTGACATCTCAAACAGTTATAATACTGATGTACAGAGTAGCACATCGCATTTAATTACATGTAAAATAAAAAAGCAACCAATAACAAAATGTATACACACAATGCCTAACCTATAATACCATGCCAGTAACAAGAACTTAATGTTTCCATGGTGAAATATAACAAGAAATATTAAGGAAACATTTCTTGACCGTTTTTAGAAAATTATCTATACAAGCAATATAAAATAAAATATTGAGGATCTGCAATAGGGGAAGGTTTATGAGGTGGTTAGGAACATTGGAAATAATAGTAGTGTGAAGTTGCGATGGTGGTAGGACTGTGGTTGAATATTGATTGTCTGTAACAAATTAGCTCTGCCCCTTGAGGTGTTGCAGGTATGGCTGCAGTGCCTAGCTGCGTTGGCAGGTGGCAGCCAGGAGATATGCTTAACTACACCAGGGTTCTGCCATGCGGGTCCTGGATGATATCTGACATAGACAAAGACTGGGCTCCCTGGGATGAACCCAGAGCCATGGCAGAACCTGGCAAGCTAAGCATGGTGTATTGAATATACCAAAAACAGTAGCAATAATGGACCTCATTCCCAGTGAATGGAGACATTACTGGTGCCCGCTTGAGCAAACCAATGAACAGCTGGAAGGCAAGTTATATTAGTGAAATGAAGTAACAAATTAACCTGATCAACTCTGCTAAAAAATCAAGTATATGGAGGAGGGCTAGGGAGGGGAGGGAACTGGGGACGTTGGTGGTGGGAGATGGGCACCGGTGGCGGGATGGGTGCTGGAACACTGTATGACCAAAACCAAAATATGAACTTTTTAATTGTATATCTTTGTAAGTGTAAAAATAAAAAATTAAAAAAAAAATCAAGTAGAAACCTTGCAAGTTCAGAAAGTGAAAGCAACAACATGGCTGGTTCAATTTGCACATACCCACTCAGTAAAAAGATTATGACTTAAGCAAAACCGTTATAAGATGTACATTGTAATAAACAATATAAAGTAAATTAATTAATTCCTGATAAGAAATCAGGCTTGGGGGTCTAGGGGTATGGTGCTGGTTAGGGCACATTGGTGGTGGGACTAATGTTGAAATATCCAGTACCGAAACAACTGTATTGTGAACAACTTTGTAAATCACAGTGCATGTTAAAGAGTTTTTCAAAGCCTCCCTCCCCTGCTCCTCTGCCTGACCTGCTACTTCCTGTTCTAACAGCCGTGCTCACTTCTCACAGGCACCACCATGTCTTTGGCTCAGCTCTACACATCCTGAAGTTTCCAGGGCCATACGGTAATAAATGTGGCCACAGGTCACTTCCTATGGCGCAATATTGAAATTCCGGTAGAAGAACACCAAATTAGATGGAAAGTAGAATAGAAACCGACTAAATTCAACAAATAAAAAGGCTTGAATAGCTACAAATAGCTGAGCAAATTCTCAGATGAGAACTTAACAATCCTGTGATTAGGTATAATGACTTTCAAAAAATTTTCTGTTACTGAAGTATTTTTGAAAACCCCTTTAGCCATTTAGTTGTAACCAGAAATATAAAATAAATTAGTATGTGCCTACTAGGGGAGTAAGCTTGTGGGATGCTTGGAAAATGGGGACAACGGTGAAGAGAAGGTAATTTTGGTGGTGGTGTTGGAATATAAATGCCTCATAATAACTGTAAGAATAACTTTGAAAACCACGGTGTTTCAATAAGTATTTCATTTGAAAAAAGCAATATTTTCTTCATTTTCCCTTTATTTTGAATGGGACATTTAGCCTATAAGCAATATAGCACTCCATGTTCTTGGGAGACAAAACACGCTTGGATGGTTTGCTAGTGAACTATAATTTTGAAATAGTATTTGTAATTTAAGATTTCATTTTACACTTTTTGTGTTAAGTTTTTAAAATATCATGTTAAATTTTTAGTCACCCATTAGTTACCACTAATAATAGCAGAATCATTTCATGGTTTTCCACTAAATGTGAATTATATTATACATTAACATTTGATACTTGATAAAAATAATCAGTTGTAGAGTTTTGGAAGTGTAGTTTAATTATTTTAGCAAAAGTTATTTTCCTTACTATAACTAAATGCATATGCCTTGACCATGATGTTAATTATTCTTAGTTGAAAGTATTAAAGCTTATATACAATTATAAAATATTACTACTAAGAATATTATTATTATTTTAGATATAGTCTTAAAGTAAATTTGATGGAGTTTTCATTAAAAGAAGAACACTCACTTTCTAATAGTTTAATTTATTGGACAAAGGAATAAACTAATAATATTAGTACTATAGATAAAAGGAGTCTGCACAGGAGTTTATTAAATATATATAAATAATACTTTATAAAATAAATTTGCTTCAATAAGAGAACATTTTGTTTAAATATCTAGCTATAATAGGTAGTTATTAAATCTCTCACATACTCATGTGTAACATCAGTATATTTTACTTTCATTGTATGTTTATATCTATATTTATATCCATATGCATGCCATATATGTCTATAATTAAACATTAAATAATGCATAAGGATTATAGAAATAGGTTGAAAAAATAAGAATTTTTTAGGGTAAGTTAAACTGAGCATGACAAAAATAAATTTTATTAACACTTTTGCATTTTAATGCCAAGTGTTCAATTGGATTATATATGTATAAACACACACGCACATATATATATATACATATATATATATATATATATATTCCTTTGTACTATCAATGAAAGCTGACTTAAGTCACCATTTTTATGGTTTGTATACAAGTATGGATAGATATGTGTATTAATACACCCACAAAGAAAGTTAGTAGTTTGTTATTTTTATTTTGTTTTAGGACCACATCTCATGCAGCTTAAGGCTTATTCCTGGCTCTGTGCTTAAGGATCACTCCTTCCATATGTGGTGTCAGGGATTTGACCCAGGCCAGCTCTACTCATGGCAAGAGTTTAATTCTCTGTATTATTGCTGTGGCCCCAGGAAACTAACTCAAGACTTTACCAAATGTTTATATATTTCATTCAAGCTAACATTTTCTTGACAGATTATTTCTTATATGTAAATAGACTTTTGATTTCTATTTACTTGGCTTTCTTGCAAATGAATCAGGAGTAAATAAAAGCCCATGTTCAAGCATTTGATGTAATGTTTCTTTAGTGATTGTGTGAATTTATTCTATTTACTTGCAAATAATGAGGTGATAATAAAATATTCCATATTCAGCCTCCTCTTTAGCAATAAACAAAAGCTTAGAAAGTATTGTATTCAAAGTAAGAATGCATTTAAAATACCACTTAGAGAATGTGTGAGAATATAAAAACTATGAAAACCATAAGTTGTGTATTGGGAAACAAATATAGAAAAGAGAATTATGAATTTTAAACTCTAATTTTGGCACAGATATTATATTCAGTGTTTTAAATGAAAGAAGTTGGCAGCAAAGAAACAATTTTAACATAATACCATAAGGCTTTCCATTCTGTGTTATTTTGGTGTGGCAGTGGTTAAATCTCCTCAGTTATGCTACTTTATGTGCTGTTTATCAGATGAAAGTAAATTTTTAACAATGGTTCATTCATACTATAACTGCTCTTTAAGCTACCAAGTGGCACAGCTGTTGCACTAAGTAAAAAGATTTCTAAGAGTCCACCTGGAATTAGGACAGCTGGTTCATATGGGCTGATCTGAATAATGTACTGTGGATACTTGGGTACAGCTCCTGACAGAGCAAACAACACACCGCTGTCCCAGCAGCCCAGAGCAAACACCAGTTACATTTCACAGAAAGACACTGGTATTTACAACTGATCTGAGCCAAAATGAATATGAGATGGAAGGCGGCATCCCAAGAGGGAAAAAAAGGCTTTCCTTAAGAGCTACCTGTTGACTACAGTCTAAACTACTTTTACCATTTCCTAGAAACCCCAAATTTTGATGCAAAAAACTAAAAGAATAAAAAACGTTTAAAAAATTCCAGCATCTATTCATAAACCACTTTAGAATTTCCTAAAATAAAATAATAAATTCTTCTGAGATTCCATTGTCAGTATTTGATGCCAATGTAACTCTAGATTAATGATGACAATGTTATAACTTTCCTTAACATGCTCAAATGGCCAATTGTTTAATAAAAAATGCAGAGTCAAAAAATTAAGTAGGTCCCACACTAGAGAGCTTAAATCTGGCATTGATGTGGCGAATGATGCAGATTGCTTTCCTTCCTGCTTAGGCAATACAGACAGATATGACCTTCCTGAGGTCGCATAGCAAATTACCAATATGCAAAAATCAATACAAATAATTATAGCAAATATCTATATTTTAGATGTTTGGTCTGCTCAGATTATGTCTTTCTGATAGAAGTCAGGGGGCAACACAGGTGGCACTCTAAGCAAATGAAGTCTGATCTCAGTTTCCTCACCCTGGTTGACTTTTCAATTTTAGTCCCAACATGTTCATTTTTCTCTAGTCAACTCCATCTACTGTTTTCTACCCTTGACCAATAGGGAAAGGATGGTATTGTTCCCCTGTTACATTCTTAGAAACTGATACTCTGAATCATCTCCATATTCTTTTCCTCAAAAATTTAGTTCTAACTAAATCTGACAATATTCAATTTCATTAATTTGGGGACATTTTCTTAAGTTTGTGTTTGCTTAATATGATCTTCCTGATTCAGGTAACAATGAACTATTGAATTCTATCCCACACTCATATGATTGACTGTTGGCCTGCCATCTCCATTATAATATTCGGTACCATTTCAAATGTCACATTCTTATAATGGAAAGAAATATCTTTTGCTGATAATCTAATAGCCATATCTTCCATGGTATAATGGGAAACATCAACAATTTATCTACTCATGCAAGTTAAATATCCAAGTGCAGTGTTTGACTTCGCTCTTTCATGAAGATCTTCATAGCGAAGTTTCCAAGACCATCCACAAAAAAGCCTAGTGTTTCAAGGGCGCTAATCATACTATACTCACTACTGCTATTTTAGTCCTGACCAAAAAGCAATATAATTTACATTCTAACCAGAATATTTGTAGAGTAAAAGGAAGTTTTATAAATAAAACATGATACTAACATCTGGGCCGGAGCGATAGCCCAGCGGGTAGGGCGTTTGCCTTGCATGTGGCTGGCCTCTGCCGGCCTGGGTTCAATCCCCGGCATCCCATATGGTCCCCTGAGCACCGCCAGGAGTAATTCCTGAGGGCAGAGCCAGGAGTAACCCCTGAGCATTGCCGGGTGTGATTCAAAAAAAAAAAAAGCAAAAAAAAAAAACATGATACTAGCAATGAACTAGACTTGCAAGGGAAAATGGGAACATATTATAAACTTAATAACAACATCACTTTCCATTCCCTTTAGTTGTTGCCATTGTTATCATTGTGACAGTGCTAGGGTACATACTCTGTTGAGATGCTCACACTCACTGGTTGTGCTGTCCTTTGGGTTGAGCTTGCTCTAGTTTGAGAGATCACAAAAGCAGGGCTGAGGAACTGCACTTAGCATGAAGCATAGTGTCAAAGATGGACACTATGGTCCCAAGACAAGGCAGGTACTCCACCATTGAACTAGGTCCCAGCAGGACTTCTTAAAGAGAATACTAAACCATTTTGTGATTTCTCCTTGAATTTAGTCTTTTCTTGCACAATGATATTCACATAGTATTTCCCTACATTAAATATTTTAGTAGCTTTGACCTTTGACAATATCACCAGACTTAGTTCTTCTTACAAGCGTCCGGAAAGAAACATTCTCAGCACTTTCTTTGATAGACCATTAACTACTTTCCCTTCAGGTCTCAGCTCAAGCTACAGTGGCCTCCTCAGTGATTTTATTTTTTTTTTTGGTTTCTTGTCTTAAACATATTAATTACATGGAAAATTATCATTAACCTGATTGCATTAAATTGTTCATTAAAACATTTACAAATAATATATTGTGTACAACATAAAAATAAATTGTCAACTATATCTTAACATTTTCACTTCACTAATAAATGATCTTTCTTTTACTAAACCTATTTAGAAGAGGCTTTACTTAAATTTACTATCATATCTTTGATTCTTAGAATGGGCCAGGGATGTGGACATATGAGTATTCAAAAAAAGCATTTTGGAATCAAAACATGAGTAAATCAAAATAGTTATTAAATCAAGAGAATCTCTGTAAAGAACAAATTCTGTGGCAGAAGTGATGGTACAGCAGGCAGGGCGTTTGCCTTGCATGCAGCCAACCTGGGTCGGTTTGATCCCCAGCTTCCCATACGGTCCCCCAAGCACTGCCAGGAGTAATATCTGAGAGTAGAGGCAGGGAGTAACCCCTGAGCTTTGCCAGGTGTGATCCAAAAAAGCAGGGAAAAAAAGAACAAATTCTGGTACACTGTGGAAGTAAGGAGCTGAGTTTTAACAGCTATGGTCTGTGCCTTTACTAACATATTATACAAATGTGCATGTCCATATATGTTTTAATTCTGCATATACTCCTGAAAAGGTGTAAATTGAAACTGAATCTCAATAACTGTTAAATTTATGTCATCTAGTACTGTTCCTACTAACCAGTGAATTTCTGGAATCATATCTGAAATAATAATTGCTGTGGCAAAAAAGGTGCATTCATTCAATGGTAATGGGTCAAATGTAATGGGCATTTGACAACTAGCTCTAAAACTGCAGTATTCTATCAGGAATATGACAAAAAACTCCTTGAGAAAACAAAGTAGTACTCCAGTTTTCAGCTCTATCCCTAGAGAATGTAAATTGTAAACTAAAATCAATAGAAAAGACAGAACTTGAGGATAAATAGCCTGTAGACAAATGCAAAAATGTAGTGCTCTTTTCCTCACAAACTTAAAGACAAATTCCTACAATTGGTATATATCACTCATGAATAATATAGTATACAATACAGATGCCTATACAGAAGTATTGTTTAATTTTTAAAAAGCAATTGTACCATAATCGTGCCTGAGAAGTATAAAGAACAGATACTATAAAATAACAAATTCTAAAGAAAATTACAGAACATGTTTTCCAGGAAGGGAAGAAACTGTATGTTTCAATAAGGAAGCAACTTGTAACCCCATAACATTAGTGGTCTAGATATTTTTTACCCTCCAGCTTATAGTGCTCATTTGCAAAGTGCAATAATGACGCCTGTTTTAATCACTAAATGATTTTATAATTTCCTGTCTATTAAATGCATTTGAATATAATAATAGATTACATAAGTATGCTATACAATATTTTTCCTACTAAGCTCAGGAAATTTGAGGGGCTAAATTTGCCAATTGTTATTTTAAAAATCATATAAAATGCAGAAGGCCAAATAGGATGCAGGGGTTATTAAAACCTTTCATTTATCTGCATGCTGAAATTATTTCTAAATTTTGAATAGTTCACTTGAAACATCGGTCAAATAATTAGATTAAATAATATAAATGAAATGTAAACTACTTTATAATTTTATCTGCATTTATATTGATTAATATATATTTTGAAGTCTTTATTTTATTTATTTCCTTTTTGGATCATACCAGGAACACTCAGGTGTTATTCCTGGCTCTGACTCAGGAATTTCTCCTTGTGATTCTTGGGGACCATATGGATGCCAGGGATGGAACCCGGGTTGGCTGCATGCAAAGCTACCTACCTACCTGCTGTACTATAGCTCTGGCCCCAAACATCATTTTATTTTATTTTTTTTTCTGATCTATATTGACTTTTTCTTTTTTATTTTTTATTTTTTTAAGTATTTTATTATACCACCGTGAGATATACAAATAAAAGATATACAATTAAAAAGTTCATGTTTGGGTTTTGGTCATACAGTGTTTCAGCACCCGTCCCTCCACCAGTGCCCATCTCCATACAAATAAAAATATATACAATTAAAAAGTTCATGTTTGGGTTTTGGTCATACAGTGTTTCAGCACCCGTCCCTCCACCAGTGCCCATCTCCATACAAATAAAAAGATATACAATTAAAAAAGTTCATGTTTGGGTTTTGGTCATACAGTGTTTCAGCACCCGTCCCTCCACCAGTGCCCATCTCCCACCACCAACATCCCTGGTTCCCTCCCCTTCCCCAGCCCTGCTCCATGGCAGGTTCTTTATTTCTTTCCCTTTCTCTCTCTTTCTCTTGTCCTTCCCTTCCAGACTATGGATTACAGAACATACATTAAAAGGTTGTCATGTGAATCCTTTTTGCCTCTATTTCATGCTCAGTTCTAGGTTGGCATTAGTACCCTCGACTATTATTAGCACCCTGTTCCATTTTCTGTCTTACCTAAACTCTGACTCCCACACGTTTGTGATAATTTCCACCTTTGACAAGACCTCCTGATATATGTTTCACTTGACCTTGGGTATTGGTATCATAATATGTACATATATATTTATGCCATGCAAATAAATGCAGTCATTCTGTATCTGTCTCTCTCCAAAGTGTTCCTTTAGAAATTAAAAACAATATTATGCTTTTCTTTGTCAACTTGGTTGACAAGTACTGTCAAAACTCTTTAAACATTTAGTCACAGTAAGGCACATAAGAACTTGAATAAAAGACTTGTGGAATGAGCTAAAGAGATACCTCAAAGACTTGAAGTGTATGCCTACTGTTATCTAGGCCTGATGTCAGCCCCTAGAACCATGGGATTCCTAAGCACAATAAGTGTGGCTCTGCTGACCACTGAGCAATTCTGGATCGTCTTGATGACCTCTAGTCCTGAATAGCCCGACTTCAATTGACCCAAGCATTGAAGTCTCTGGCCTGCACACCCTGACTTGAGGAGCACCGGGTGACCTCTGTGTGCACCTACCCCAACCAGTGCTGCTTAGAACCTCCCCACCTGATAGTCTGGCTAACAAATATTAAGATATTAAAGATATCACAAAGAACGGTCATTTTGTTCCAAATAACAAAAATAAAGATACCATAAATAGATGGGCTCCCTGGGATGAAACCAGAGCCAAGGAAGAGCCTGGCAAGCTACTCATGGTGTATTAGATATGCCAAAAACAGTAACAATAATGGACCTCTTTCCCAATGAATGGGGATGTTACTGGCACCCACTCTAGCAAATCGATGAACAATGGGAAGACAAGTGACAAGGTACATAATATATGTATAATGATAAAATTCTCCGTAGATTAAAATGAATTATCTAACAGACCTAAAAGTAGAAATTATGATACATTGATATAAAATCTTCATTACAATTTTTTGGTTTAGTTTGAAGGCAAGATATTCAGTGAAACACAAAAATTAGAAATTCACATCTCTGCAGAGAATGCATTGACCTTGATTTTCTTGAATTTCTTTGAACACTTGAATACACCCAGACAGATTCCTAATAATATATGTCTCAGAATTCTTGCTGAGGCCTTGACAACCGGCCAAGAAGACCTCAGTGCTGAACATGTACTTAAATTAAAATTTTTCTTCTCTTTGACTGTTGATCATTTGAGGAAAAGCTGACACATTTTTAAAGACACATAGTGATGTTCTAAATGTTTGTGCTCTCATTCTCCATTTGGTGAAAAGAGAAAATCTATGTGTCATTCCTTTAAGAAATTAACATTTGGAGACAATATATTTTTAAAGTATAGCAAACCATTTCAACAAAAACACTAGAAATATTTTTTGTCACATGATTATTTTTGCAACGTGAAATATTTTCAGAAATGACTTGTAGTGCTAGAACTCACCATTGAATATACACAAAGAGACTCACATGATAAACCCTAAATGTCTGCAGGGCTAGCCACAATGTGTAAAAGAAGAGGGAGAGATGCAGAGACACAGAGAGAGAGAGAGAGAGAGAGAGAGAGAGAGAGAGAGAGAGAGAGGATAAGGGAGTACCTGCTACTGAGGCAGCCTGGGGTGGGCTGGAGGGGTGTGGGCATACTGGTGGTGGTGATGGGGCACTGGTGGAGGGGTGGGTGCTGGAATACTGTATTACCAAGAACCAATTATGAGCACCTTTGTAACTGACTTGTACTGAAAAAAATTATAAATTGCTTTTGTGTTTTTGGTTCACTCTTGGTTAAGCTCAGTGCTTACACCTGGCTCTGACTCAGAGATTATGGCTGGCAAGGCCTGGGAGATGATTTGGGGAGTTGAACTGGCTGTATACATGGCCATCCACCCTACACACTGTACTGTCACTCTGACCCCCAAAATTAAACAATTAGACTTTAGACTTTAAAAAGAATTTATACACACACACACACACACACACACACACACACACATCCCACATCCCTTGGGCTTTTACTTAGGGTCTACCAAAGGGTAGGGTGAAATACAAATATAGTATAAAAGTGCCTCATATATCTTCCAAGCTTCTAGTTTGGATTATTTACTACAATATTTTTTATTTATCATTTCTATGGAAAAAAATATTAGGTCAGCAAGTAAAGTGTTTGCATGGCATTTGACTAACCTGTGTTTTATCCCTAGCAACACATATTGTTCCTTGAACACAGGTAAGAGAGATATCTGAAGAGCATTGAATTAGCCCTGAGCACAGTTGGGTGTGATCTAACTAGGCCACCTGTCACCCCAAAACTTTTCCACAAAGAAAGAAGATATTAGCATTTTATTTTAATATATAGAGTACTGTTTCTCTTTTAGAATCATAAATGTTAGTCACCTAAGGTTCTGTGAGAAATTTAATTATTTTATTATTTGAAAATATTTTGTATTTATTTGTGCCATTTGTAACACTTTCAGGTTCTTTATACATGAATCTAACCAGTTAAATAGTTGTATATTGGCCTTCATATATGTAAATTTTACCTATCTATGTAATTAAAAGATACCTGCAGCTCAGATTTTGCCAAGACAATGAGAAAGGGCATTTTGAATAGTCCTATGACAGATTTTCTAAATTTACATAGAAATGCAGGTAAGAAAAGACTCAGAGAAGAACATTTAAAGGTAACATTAGAAGCATAATTTAATATGACTTAGAAGTAATATTAACACTCTGAGGGCATATCTAGATTTTTCTTTACAGTTAATTGCCACACAAACCATTTTATTTGCATAAATCAATTATACATGAGAAGAGGATTTCTTATATCAAGAAATCTGTCATACAAGCAAAGGTAGTAAATTATTTGCTTTAAAATGCAGCCTATTCTCCTTCTGATCAACAGAAGAGGAAAAAACAAGTAGCAGACTCATTTAAGCACATGGTTAAATGAATATGAAATCGTCATTAGTTCAAAAATAAAATTGTTAAATAACTCTAGATCTTCCTCGGAAAGGAAGGACAATAATGGGTTCTTTGTTATTGTCTAACCCTGTGGAAACATCCATTCCCACCATCTTGTGTTCAAATAACAAAAGTCTCAAAGAGAGCTTCCTTAACACACGATCTGAAGCCAGTAATAGTCATTCTTGCCCTGCAGTCATTACTTCTGCATCTCACCTCAGACCCCCAAACAGGACTAATCTTGAAGCAGTAATGCTTAAAATTTCAGGGTAATTCATTGCTAGTATCTTTCAAGGAATGAGGGGAAAACCTAAAGTCATAGACTCAATGGCTCACAGGGCAATTCAGTGAAATACTTAAAACAATTTTCTTAGCCGATGGTGTCAGACCAGGATTGATGGACTGTAAACTTTAGGATCATAGCTCTTCACATTTCTTTCAAACTCCTCATCTTTTTTGAACCTCACGCTCTGTAATTCTGCAGATCTGTACACTTGTGATCATTAACTTTAGGGTACTTTACAAACTCAGATTATTCACTGGAATCACTCAGGTGGCTCAGTCATAACTGATGCATTTCAAATCTCTATTACAGTGTATACCTTTCAATCTCCAAGTGTTACAGTTTTGGAGCTTTCACCTACGATCATATTCCACCTTCTCTTGACTACTGCTTAGTTATATCTTACCATCACCAGGACAAACTCTAATTACAGAATTTTTTTTTCTTGAATTAGATTCTAGGTTATATTGTGTGTGGTGAGGTGAGTAAACTGTACTCCAAGACCATAAATATCAGCACCATCATTTTAATTATAAAAATATAGATATATACACATACATACCTAGACTCACTTATTCACTTTATTGATTTTTTAAAAATATACAGCTAATTCCTTGACACTTATTGTTTTACAATAAGAGCTTTGAAGAAATCTAGTCATGACACTAGCAACTCAACTTCTCTAACTTGTAGTCTTTTAGCCTTAAAATATTTTTTCTAATAACATAATTTATATGAGTGTAATCACCCATCAATTATCCATCCAATAACAGACATAGTTAGAAATAATGCAATGTTG
Source organism: Cryptotis parvus (assembly GCA_021461705.1). Classification (NCBI taxonomy): domain Eukaryota; kingdom Metazoa; phylum Chordata; class Mammalia; order Eulipotyphla; family Soricidae; genus Cryptotis; species Cryptotis parvus. The sequence goes on along the minus strand of JAJIBD010003103.1, from coordinate 98,012 downwards.
CAGATGGGTGCACAGACAACAGAATAGGGAACCCCTTGGACCACCGTGTCTCCAAAAAGACACAGAAGGTATGAAGCTGAAAACCCATGTAACTGGCTATATAGAACTAACTTAGCAGGGGCAATCTCCAACGTTGGGTCATTTGCATGGCAACTTGTGAGCACATTCCCATATTTAAGATTTGCTCACAATTCCAAATCGTCAGCTACAATATGAACTCCCACATTCTCACTTGAACATGTGTCTTCCTCTTTCTTCATATTTCCTGAAAAAAAAGATACTGACTTAACTCCTCATCTCTTTCTTGAAGTGCTGAGGACTTACTACTGTGCCATGAATATCAAGTGGATCTCAGGCATGGTTTGATGATTCCTTGGAGAGTTTGGTGGAATGTGAACACCCATGACCTGCAGCTGCTCCTGGCAGGCTTTCACTGTACTAACTGTTGCCTTCAATCACTTCCTGGGAAATAAGTGTGTCAAGTGGCAAGGAAGAAGCAATTATTCTTCTTGAAGCTACTTACTCCTTCACTCCTTATTTCAACTGTTAATTCAATATTAGGTGAATGACCCCTGTCTGTTCCTTCTTCAGACCTTCTTCTCCCACTTGCAGTGTAGACACAACTTAATTGCAATGCATAATTATTTTATTGATACAAAAACACTACAAAATATAAACACTAGTTGTTCCAACTTCCATTTTATTGTTTTGTTTGTTTGCTTTTTGGGTTATGCCCTGCAATGCTCAGGGGGTTACTCCTAGCTCTGCACTCAGGAATGACTTCTGGCAGTGCTCAGGGGACCATATGGGATGCCAGGGAACAATCCGGGTCGGCCATGTGCGAAGGAAGTTCTACCATTGCACTGGCTCATTTCATTGATTTACAGTTTCTGCACAAAACTTTTATTTTTGCTGTATCAAAATACCTTCCCTGACTTGCTCTGAGTTTCCTTGTTGCTTCTGAAAAACTGTGCATCCAAGTAAAATGATGCCTCTAAAATTGTTTTATTTTTACTATTGCTAAATTTATAGTAAACAGTTTCCCCATCTTTATTGGGAAAGAGGTTGGTTCTTAGATTAAATTTAATTACTTTACAAATGATCCCATCATCTCCTAGTTTCTAAATCTTAAGTGTGCTTGCTTTAAAAAAAAAAGTCATACTCCACTAAAATAGAAAATAGAGGTCAGTAGGGAAGATAAGCCTGCCCTGAAATGCCCTTGTATGCTATAATGCAGGGATAGTGTATTTCATTCAATCTCTCGGTGTGAGTGGCTTTTTCTCAGGAGAGTTTAACCCCTTTAGCTGGAATTGAGCTCCTACTCCTTTTCTATTATTTCATCCCAAATGTGAAATGTCATGGTGGTGGTTCTTTGGATGCTTTAAGATAAAGGGCAGTTCCTGGCTTAGAGATCAGAGAAGCTGTGGTAATCATTATGACTTACTAACTCTAAGTGGATAACTACTTGGGGGCTGACATTTTATGAGAATGGGGAAACTTGGGTCATTACAGCTAGCGCTCCTTCTACTAGTTGACACGTTGCTGAAGATAGAAGTTGAGATCTCTCCATGTGTAAATACTTGTCTCCTTTGAGCAGTACAGTGCTTCTTTGTGTAGAAGACTATTTTTTGTTCTTCTCAGTATCAAAGCATGTTCTCGTGTTACAGAAACTAATGCCCTTTTTTGGTTTTATTTTTGTTTTATGGGCATGTTAGATAGTAATCAGAGATTACTTCTGACTGTGTGCACAAAGGACATTCAGGGGAACACTCCCAATGGTGCTCAGGTACCATCAGTGTTATGGTACCGGATATCAAACCAGGTTGGGGATTAAACCATTTTGGGAATCAAACATATGTAAGGTCAATACCTTACTCCCTTTGCTGTCTCTGACGTACTACATATTCAGTCATTTAAAAATCTCCAACACAATGTATTCTTTGACTGCTTTTGTATATGCAACAGAGAGAATCAAACAAAAAAATGCACATGTCTATGTTAGGAGTTCTTTAAACTCCCTCAAATTCGTCTTTTAACTAAAATCCAATATAAAAGCTTGTTGCTATGGTGAAATATTTAACTGGTACTAGTATTAGACTTGGTACAGAGACAAGCCATTTCGAAACCCTCTTCTCTACCTTAGAAAGGTTTTTCCAGGCAGATTTTGACCCAAGACATTAGCATATAAAAGGGCCTAGGTGAGGTGCTGGGAGAAATTACCTGAGGGCATTTGACCCTCCCTGCTTTCCATAACAGTGGGAGGGAGATCTGAGTTGCAGGGGTATAAAACTAGCCTGCTTTCTCTCTCGCCCCTTTTTTGGGGGGCTCTCTCTTTGTGAGCTCGCACCCTTCTTGGGAATCTTGTCTTTGTCTCCTCTTTACAGGGCCTTTACAAGTGGTGGCTGCCATTTTGGCCTACACGTGGCTGGGGTTCTAGTTAGGAATCCTAAGCACAGGGTTTTCCCTATTGTGGATTTGTATGCCTGAACCTATGATAAGTAAAGTCTTTTAAAACTGTATTGGATTCCTGAATCTTTATCCATTTCCTGCTGGCTTTGGAGGCAGAAGGGAACTCACACCCAGCACTGTTGGGGACCCCAGCAGCATCCCGGACAATTAGTAAACTGTTCAAATGTATGCAATTATTAAGTATTCAGATTTCAATACAGTCAAATAGGCTCATAGTCCCTTCTGAGTGGTACAACATATTTATGCTTTATCAAATTGTCTCTGTCATTCTGTTTCTGTCATTGTCTTTGTTTCTCCTATTCCCAACTGAGTTGTAAAGAAAAACATAAACAAGGAATGTGTTTGCTTTCCCCTAATTCTGCAACTTTTACTTAGCGTTCAGTGAAGAGATAAACCTTATCTGATTGATGTATTAAATCACCTTCTGATAGTTCTTCTTACCAGAGTCCTCCTCCCAGCTAAGAGAATCTATTTTCAAATAGATTGAAAAGCATCTTCTCCTAACTTTCCCCTGTATTTTTTGCCCAACTGTTTTCCATATTTTAAATGGTTTTCTTTAGCTCTGAATTTGCTAACTCACTATACCTAAAAGTCAAAAGATGCAGATTATTCTAGGTGATTCCTCTGCACATCGTTTTACTCATATTTTAAACTCAGATTTCTATCACCTTCTCTTCACAAGGGAGAATGTTTTAAAAGAAAATCCCACTTCTGTCTATACACTTCTATTAATTGTACTCTTTTCTTTGCTACTTACACATTGCAGTAAATTTTCCCTCAGAAAGTTCAATTCATATATCATGAATTAAAGTTAATGATTTTAATCAAGAAAATTTCACTTAAATTCTAGACACATTTCTAAATTTCTAATAGTTATACATGCTCATATTAAAATTTTCAATTATCTCCTTACATTATGTCCTGTATTATCATATACTTATAGTAATGCTAACATCTGCCTAATCTACCAATAAGATACTTGGTGTCATTTTCCTCCATCACGCTCTGCAATACCTAACTGAAACAAAAATCTGTTAATTCTATCTCAATCTGTCATCATTAACATCAAATTTTACACATGAGATGCTCTTTTCATCAGTAAAAATAATCAAATCCTATTCCAGTCCAGATTTCAAAGAGTTGCCAGTACTTATGCAAGAGAGGAGAATCTGATCAGTTTACATAACAAAATGGCCACATAAGTATCCCTCTTAGTCAGTATTACAACAATTTTTTTCTACTCTTTTGACTAATTATCATCTGCAAAGTTCACTAACTTTTGTAGGAGTGAATGTAGTAGGCATATTTGATAACAAATTAGATACAGAATAATCATCTCAATAATATATATGAGCAATAAATAAAGTTTTGAATGAATAGAAGCTCTTCATACTTGTCTGAAATAATCTTTTATTTGATAGATGTTGCATATTTTAATTTGAATTGGAGAGTAATCATCTATCAAGATGACCATTCTAGAAACATGCTTATGCAGAAATTGCTGACTAAAAATTCAAAATGTTAAAGTGCATTACTGACATATTTGTCTCCCAACAACAAAATGAACTATGGAAGCAGCAATGATAAAACTATATGAAGTTAAAAGTGGAAATGACAATGCACTATTTTAGTGAAAAGGACCATTTCTAGGGACCCTAAAACCCAGTTACCCTGGTTATGGCTTTAATAGCTATGCCTCGGGTTTACAAACATACAAAATAGACAGCGACAACCACATACACCTCATTGAGTTGTAATGATATTAAATAAGCCAATGCTTCTCAATTTTTTTTCCAAACTGTGACTTCTTTCCAACCTCTTCCCTTCCTGTGGCCTTTGTCTACCGGTTGCTGCCCTAATCTTGTACCGTGCCCTTCCCCATGTACATGATATTCACTGGTGGCAACCTTAGAATATCCCAGAGGAAATAGGAATCCCATAGGGATCCAAAATATCCCCCAATGAAGAAAGAATTAAATAAGCAGTATATATTAGATACTTCATATGGTATATAATATGCCAAAACTATTGTCACTTACTATTAATTCTTTAATTTGTTTTGTTGTTCCTTAGCTACATTCAACAGTTCTAGGGCTTACTCCTGCCTTGCAGGGAGTTCAGGATCATTGCTCAGAGGTTTGGGAGAATATTGGGGTGGTAGGGATCAAATCTGTGTCAGCCATCTTCAACGTAAGTGCATCACCCACTATACTATCTCTCTAGTTCCACTGTTAATGCTTTTAATAATTTATTTTAGTGATTTTGGGGGTTTTGGAGACCATGTATGTCTAAATGTACTCAGAGCTAACTTCTGACTCTGTTATCAGGGATAACTCATGGCAGGACCAGGGGTGGTGTGGTGTGGGCATCAAACCTGGGTTGGCTGCATGCAAAACCAGTGCCTTCCTCACTGCACTATCATTCCAGACCACTGTCTTAATTTGAAATATGGCGGATATACAGTCTTGTCTCCTAGGACATAACCATAGTACTTGGCTATGACTGAAAATAAAACCGATTAGACTCCAGAAAAAAAAATCAAAATTGTATATATACAAAATACAAATTTTAAACATTAATTTTTCTTTAAGGAATTAAGTTCTCAACAACGCCTATGACTACTGTTGGAAAAAGCAAATAGAGTTGTGAAGTAAAGTTCAATTTCATTTTGTTCAATGAATCATTGCAATTTAGAGGCACATTATAATTGGACTTTTTCTTCATAGTATTCTACCCATCTTGCAATTTGATTTTCACTCAAATGTAATGAGACTGGTCCAGAGCCTTGCTTTTGTAGTCTCTGAGTAAAAACTATAGAACACAAATTAGCTTCTCTCTAGAACACTCCGGTATGTCAGAGACCTGAACTGCAAAAGAGAACTCCTTTGGAGCAGGTGAGTGAGGAAAAGTGGCTAAAACACAAGATGTTTGTGATTAGTACATGTTCAACTACAGTAAGGCACAAAGGTAAGTTGATGAGCTCGCCCACCCCACATTATCCATAGCTATCTCTTCGTTCTGTTTCATGGAGCAATCAAAAGATATTCTGAACCTTTCAAAATGCTATCAGTCTTTATTGAGAATGAAAGAGGACATCTCTTTTTTCACAAGTCTTGGCAGGAAAAAGCACCATAACAAGCTGGCCTGAACAGAGAACTGTGGCAGATAGAGATGAATCAGTAAAAAAATAAAATAAAATAAAATAAGTCCACACATACATAAATTAAATTACCTCCACAAAAATATGAATAGAAAGTTGATGATAATATTCAAATTCTATTATGTAAAGGGTAAAAGAAATACAACTGTGCTCTCCAGGTCTACAAAAGCAAACAATAGGTTTCTTGATGAGAAGTTTCTGTGATGTCCAGCAGAATTGGGAATCTTGTGAGTATAGTAAAATATATCTCTCTAAAAGATTTAGATAAAACATTCCTTAACATTGTATATCTATTATCTCTAATGGTTCTTCCCTACTTAGTGATTCCCTTTTCTGCTTATTTTATCCCTTTTGGCTCTTCTGAACAAAGAAGGGGAAAAACATCCTTTGGCTGTTCAAAAAGACTGCTCATGCTAGTCAATATTGCTCAAGTAAAAGTGATTTTCATAAAAAATCACTGAAATACTCTTTAATGTCAGACTCTTTATAAAAGGCAGTCATGATCTGATCCATATTATCATAGTGCTGTAGGGAATTTTCAGTTTCGCAGAGTCCACCTCCAAGAATGATAAGAAGTAAAACAATTAGGGCTATAAGTTCTTTCTGATGAATGATTAACAAATAGGTCAATTAGTTGATGTCTAATATTTTGGCTTAGCTCTATTTTTGATTTAACAAGTTTTACCAAGTTACCAAGTAATTCAATAGGGCAGGGATTTTCATTACTGTGTAATGTAATTCTGGTGTAAAAATAAGTGCCACATCTGTAAATGTTCCTCTAACATTTAAAGCATTGCTTTAAATTAATTTTTTGTGAAGCAAATAGTTTTTATTGAAAGAAAGTTAGAGACGTGAGGAGAGAGAATAAAAGAGGCTTTCAAGAATGATTCTCAAGAAGAATAAATTCCTTCAGGGAGGTTATACATAATTCCTTCAAATTATCTTGGTCTAGAGAAATTTCAAGAAACTACATGTTTCTTGAAACTTATTTTCAAGATGTGAAAGACTAAGAATATGTTGGGAAATATTTCTTGTTTTGTTGTTGTTGTTGTTTTAATTTGGGAACCATGTCAGGCTATGCTCAGAACTTCCTGCTAGCTCTGCACTCAGGCACCATTCATGGTGGACTCAGTTGACTATAGGAGCATCCAGGATGAAACCCAGGGCTTACAGGTCCGAGGAAAGCATTTTACCTGCTGTAAATATTTCTTCATCTCTCCCTGGATCACCCAGGAAATATTTTTAATAAGCTATTTGAAATATATTAATAAAAATTACCCCAAATACTTTTAAAAACAAATAAATTAACTTGTGTGTGATCATTTTAATGCACTTAATTTGAACAATTGTTAGATTTATATGGCATTTTGAAAGAAGGTATCGAAGAAATAGCTAAAAGGACAAAGAACCTCCAGCTCCGGGCACATCTCTTTGACTCCACCGTTCTCTCTGCATTAACATATCCCTCAGAGACCTGGGCCCTACGAAAGCAGGATGAGAATGCTATTCGGGTGTCCCAGAGAGGAATCGAAAGAGCTATGCTTGGAATATCACGCCTCACTCAAGTGAGAGAAGGAATCCGGAGTTCTGACCTCCGTCGCTATTCCAGAATCAGGGACGCTGTCTCGTTTGCCAAGACATCGAAAATCAGATGGACTGGACATGTAATGCGATTTGGAGACAACCGCTGGACTAGAGCCATTACCGACTGGATCCCACGGGATGTCAAAAGATCACGTTGCCGCCCACCTACAAGATGGTCAGACTTCCTTGTAAAGACCCTGAAGGAACGGTTTGAGGCTCTTCATATTCCTGAATCAACCAGATGCCATTGGGTTACATTGGCACGTGATAGGGACCAATGGAAATGTTACTGGAGCCCGCTCGAGCAAATCGATGAATAACGGGATTCAAGTGATCAAGTGAAGTTAATTGTGAGGGATATCAGTCAAAGTCTATGGTTTTACCATACAAAATAATTTGCAAAAATATTTTACCTCTCTACATTTCAGTTTCTGCCTTTGTAAAATGTGGTATTGGTGCTTTCCACTTTTCATTATTATCTTGATTAATGATATTAAATGGCAGACACTTAGTGAAGGATCTAACACATTTACATGTGTTCAGCAAATGGTTGTTATATTGAGATGTGTGTTTGACAACTCTGATTTGTTTTTGAAACTTGAAAAGGTCATTTTGTCTTCAAGTTTGCTATTTTTTTAAGTATGCTATTTTTGTGTATCAATATAGATGCTATTGCCCTGTTTATTTTTGGTCAAGTTTTGACTCTCTCAATTTCATGTTCTCTTCCTACACCATTAACTTTTGATTACAGGGAGGCTTGCAAAAGAATAAACAGAGGAGGGTAAACAGCAGTAGGGTTTCTGGTTTCTTATTGTACTCCCAGCATGATCCTTTTAAACAAATTGATCCATTAGACTTAAAGTCAAAATCAAGAGTCCTTGGTTTTGCCCAGCAAAATACTAGAGGCAGTTGAGGATTGATTATGAGACTTAAGACATGAGAGGCTAGAGCCGGCTTTTTGTCTTTGCTTAAAAGTACCTGGAGGGGTCAGAGAGATAGTTCAGCAGGTAGTGATTGTTTTGTACTAGGCTGACTCATTTTGATCCCCAAAACTGCATGATTCCCTGAACCCCCAACAGGAGTGATCCCTCAGTGCAGAGATAGGAACAAGCTCTGAGCACAGCTGGGTATGTGATCCAAAAGAGTTTCACAGTAGTCCATATAAATCAAACATTTGAATGGAATAGTTAAAGCCACATTCAAGGGTTGAGCAGCCTGGACATCAAATCTCAGTTTAATCACTTAAAAACTATACAATTACTCAAAACTAAATAAACAAAAAAAGATTTTTTTAAGGCACAGGAACTCTGAAGTGTGAACTTTATTTTTTCCAGTATTAGCCTACACATCTTTAAAAGAAGGGATTTGTGTTAGAACGTCTTTAAGAACCCTTCCTGCTCTGATACTCCTAGAAACATACTTATTCAGTATTCAGAGACTACTACAGTAGAACATCTCAGTAGCACAAATTATTATGCTTAAAGTTGATCTACACACATTGATAAAGAACAAACCACACTGGTGTTCTATCAATTCATAGAAAATCTAGTTGAAATAAGCATCCACCAAAAAGATACACATGCAAAATGTAAGTAAAGGGTAGTGGCAAATGAAACAGAAGAATAGGTGCCCATATAGTAAAGGTAGTCTGGTATCTTACATATAAAAGGCAAAGGGTATGAAAATTTATTATAATTTTAGAAAATAACTTTTTATTATTTTTTGCTTGTTTAAAATCTTGTTACTACAAACCTTTTCATCAACTTTGAGGTTGGAGTACTCTAAACATTCTGTTATGTCTTTAGCTTATGGGAACCAAGAGAAATCACTCTCATTTTCTCTGCCTTAGGGAATATTTTGCCTCTACGGCACAGGCTAGTATGCATTTTCACAAACCATAATACTGCATTTACACGTATGAGAGAATATTGATACACATTGGAGAGCAAAGGAATAGTGGATAGATGGAACAGTGGAATATTGATTCTAAGGAAATCAATGAAGGAAATACAGCCAATAATCTGCTGAAGAAGAGAGTTTTTATGTTGTTTTTTTTCTGCTTTGGGGTCACATCCAGCGTTATTCCTGGCTCTTCACTCAGGAATTAATTCCTGGCGATGCTCGAGGGACCATATGGGTTGCCAGAGACCTAACCCAGGCTGGCCACATGCCTTGCAAATGCCGTGCCTGCGCCCCCAAGAAAGAGATTTCCTAAAGTATAAAAACAACATTGCAGAAAATAACATTATACTCTAACAAAGAGATACTATGGAAGTACAAATCTGCAGCTAATATTTTTAAAATTTTTTAGTTATGTCAAACAGGATGATGAAGCACCAAAAGCAGGAGTCAGTGCTCCTGGCAAGGCCCACCAGGTTCACACTCAATGGTGCTTGTGGTGAGTCATGCTGTATAGAAAAGGTATAACCTTGTACATGCGAAGCATGTGTGCCTGATCCCTGCACTATCTGTTTGGCTCTATAGGGAGTGAGTTCTAAGATACCTGAACATTAGGGAAAGAAGTAGAAAAAATTATATTTTAAATGAATAAGCAATCTTATTTTTGTTTGTATTTTCTAACAGTGTAAAGGAAAGAAACCGGCAGTTTTATTATAGTTTGTCATTGTGTTTAACAAGATGTCACTACCTAACCTCTGCAAAAATCTACAGAAAATTAGGGAGAAATTAAATAATAATAGCAATGTGAAAAAGAAGAAAACTATGCTCTTTTTTAAGGAATCAAGCTTATAAACAGTACAACTTAAATAATATAGATTGTTTTTTAATAGTCACTGATATATAAAACATTCAACAGAAGAGCTACTTTAATTTTGCTTCTGTATACACTCATATGAGAAGGTAAGGCATACTCTCAAATTGGTGGAAAATTCAAAGGATCAAAAGCAATGTTGATATCCCTATAATTTTGAATATTTAGAAAAGTTTGAAAATGTAATAGAAATTATGTTTTTATTTAGAAAGGACAAAGAAAAGAGGTAAATATACTGTGTAATAATGCAAAAAAGCGGAAACCCATATTAAAATAAATCCACAACCCATCCTTTCCTTTAAGCTAGAATAGAAAGCACCTAAATGATTTATATTTTATAAAAGAACAATGATGAGACGATTCGTGCAGCTCTGGGCAATTTTGAGTGTGTGAGCTAGAGAGTAGTGAAAATAAATTTCAGTGTCTGGTCAACTGGAATGACCACAGTATTTCCTAGGATAGATGTCAAAAATCCTTCAACCATTAGTGACAATAGGATTATTTGTCATATGAAGATAGGTCTAATATAACATATATCATTCAAGTTTGTCCCATTGATGAAAATAGAAGGTGGACTCTGGATATATGAGAAAAAGAAATATGAAGGAGTAGTGCTCAGAGACGATCAGGTGCTGAAAATATTCACTCATTGTCCTTCATTTGATACAATGTCAACGCTACTTGAATAGAATTTCTTTGTCAAAAATGTGCATATCAATTAGGAGAAACACAAAAATTCCTCTGAAGTGTTAAGGGCCTGACTTAGATTCATGACAGAGAAAACATAAGATAAAATTAGTAGTTACTCTTCAGAAATGTTAAAAATGATTTATTTTTAATTGGAGAATCAGAGGATTTTAATGAGAATCAAAGGATTTTATAACCAGTCTCAAGACTAGATAACATTAAAGTTGTAAGTCATCATATTCATTGATTTTGGTTGCTGAGGAGTACCCTACCACGAGAAGAGTTCCATTCATAAGGTCATGGGTATTTGCATTGTTTTCAGGATATATGTATGTATATTATATTTATTTATATTTATAAATATATTTATATATGTACATTTACTATGTGTAAAAACCTGTGAGTGCAGTTGTGAGGGATTTTTGTGTAAATATATACACATAGTATGTACCAGCATGGCTGAGCCTGGCAAGCTACCAGTGTCATATTTGATATGCCAAATACCAGTAACAATTATAGACCTCATTCCCATGACCTGATGGAATGGTTTGAGGCTCTTTGTGTTCCTGGAGCTAGCAGATGCCCTTGGGCCCTACTTGCATGAGACAGGACATATGGAGATGTTACTGGTGCCCACTCGAGCAAATCAATGATGAACAGGAAGACAGTGACAGTGATATACACATAAAATATATGCATACATTTAACTTACTAAGAAATGTTAAAGTATTTAAACACAACTAAAAGCTTCATTACAGTGACAAAAATATGAAAATTGGGAGAGGACCAATTTCACAGCATTTCATAAAATACAATCATTCTTAATTACGTAGTAGTGATATAGGAATAAAAAATCAAACTAAAAATGCATCTTCTTGAGTTTACTCCTGCTCTATTTTTGTTGTTGCTGTGTGTGGGGATGTGGGTTCTTTACCTTCTTTCTGATCCACTTGTGGAGCTAATCTACAAAAAATTCTACTATGTTACCAAAGGAGATCCTCATCCTCCGATGATCATATTGGAAAAGAAACACTTTCCCTACTCTCTTAAGCCTACTAGATTTTCTTTATATTTTTCTAAAATATCTATATATTGATCTTACATTATCTTCTCAGGGTAAAATAAATATTTTGAAGAGATCTAAGCTTTCTACTCCAGACTCACATCAAGCATAAACATAGTCTATGATAAATATTCAAGGGATTGTTTCATTTACAATCAATTGAACTATTTAAAAGATATGGGAAGAATTTGGGACAAAAATCACCTAGTGATGAGAATTATCTTAGTGAGAACCACTACAATGGCTCAACAGACTGAAAAACAAAACCTCAAGTAATAAATATCAATGAGGAATCTTAAAATGACTTTGGGAAAATGTAAAAGAAATATTCTACCATATGAAAATCACTTGTCATAGTACAAATTGCTATGAGAACTTGGTAACTGTAACTAAACAAAGCTCATCAAAACTGAATTTTCTTACTACATCATTTAGCTACTTCCTTAATTTGTGCACTTAATTCTTTATTCAATCACATCAGAAAATTATAGACAGAGGTCATACCAACTAGCTTTTGGCTACTTGGATGTAAAATCATATAGAAGCTGTCATAAATACACAAAATGATAATTAGTTTCAGAAGTCATACTATTGGTAAAAAATATTAAAATTTGGAGTTTACATGTGATTTCATTTTCTCATAACTGAAGAATAAGGACTGATTCCAAACTAATGATATCATTTAAGCTGAAGTGCGAAGAGTTAGTTTTGGAATATGATACTTAAAAAGTCTTAACATTGTTGCTTCTACAATTACTTAAATGAAAATTGTTAGTATTAGTAATTTTTTACATTCTTACTACAATAAATAGTAAGAGGTATCATAGCTATGGAAATGAGCTATTTTATTTGTTTTAGAAATAGTTTCCTTGTGTGATTATTATTATTTATTCATTTATTTTTGGGGGTCACACTGGCAATGCTCATGTTATTCCTGCTCTGCACTCAGGAATCAGTCCTTGCAGTGCTTGGGGTACCATATGGGATGCCATGAATTGAAAACTAGTCTGCTGCATCAAGGCAAACACCCTACTGGCTGTGTTATCACTCCAGCCCATTTGTGTTATTATTGAAAGCCAGACTCTGCTTCAACTATGCCCCTTATCACATATAACAGCCCCAGTTATAAGTTATGAGACATTCCACAGCTCAATTTTCTAAACTACTAAAATAGGCTGATTATTAATTTTCACTTAATATGACACTGAAGTAAAAGTGAAGTAGTTAAATAGAAACAGTAAAGTACCTGGAATTAGTAAGTACTTTAATTTTATGTAATAATGCTATTAGCTATCTTATACCATAAAGTGATAGGTGATAGCTTCAAATGATTGAACTATGAAGGCAGACCAATTGGAGTGCTCATGTATTCATATGTCATTATTAAAATGACATAATGGGGTCAGAGTGTCAGTCCTGTGAGTAGGGCATTTGCCTTGCATGCGGCTGACACGGGTTCGATCCTCGGCATCCCATATGGTCCTCTGAGCACCGCCGGAATAATTCCTGAGTGCAGAGCCAGGAGTAACCCTGAGCATTGCCAGGTGTGACAAAAAAAACAAAAAATAAAATAAATAAAATAAAATAAAATTATATAAGCAAATATGATTGGGCTTTTACTAGGTTAAACATCAATGGGAATATTATTTATAACAGTTCAACCTCTTTAAATCTGCATATCAGCACTGTCTAACTGACTGGTTCATGACCTGTCAGCTATAACCAAAGAGTTAGACAAAGCAGCTTTGAAACTTTCTACACCTGTGAACTGGCACTGGTCCATGAACCAGTGGTTGAAAACCACAAATATATATATAATACCTATACTGCAGATAAGTCTCAAAGGTTCAACTAAAATATCATGTAACATGTTATACAACATGTAAGCCAATTAAAATACCATTATGAATGTTGTGAAATATATTCCAAGGACAAAGTGAGGCACAAAATAAACTATATAGAATCATATTTTTAAGCAATCAAGTATTCAACCTACATATAATTATATAGAAATTGATCAAGTTTTTTATAACAAACTTCTATTTTCTTTATGATTCACATCTTCTGATGATATTTGTTCATATTTTAATTTACTTTCACTCCCTATAATGAAAACAGGAGGACAGAAAGAGGATGGATAAAGCATATTAATAGAGTTATTCCTTAGGTGGTGAGAGAGAAGTAAAAGAGAACTTAATTCCACTTTGGGTCAGCCACTAGACCAATGTGTCTATAGTTCCTTTATCTTTCCTTGGACAGGAAAATTAAAAGTTAGCTATGTCAAAGGGGGTGGGATAAAAATTCTGAATCTACTTATCACAAAGTATTAAATGATCTTACAACAATTAAAACCAATTCATTCTATATAAAATGAATTGAAGCTTTAACATTAAATTAAATATCTGATCAATGAAAGTTAAATATTTTAGTCATAGCATTAACTATTGTAATCACTTCTGTTTTGGATAATAATTATAATTCACTATACAATCATGCCTCTCAAGGTATTGCAGGTGTGGCTGTGGTCCCTGGTTGTGTTGAATACCCGTGGTGTATTCAATATGCCAAAAGCAGTAACAATAATGGACATCATTCCCAATGAATGGAGACATTACTGGCACCTGGTAATCAAATTGATGAATAATATGAAGACAAGTGACAAGTGATTCATTATACAAAATAAAAATTAATCAAAATGGCTCAAGAAAAAGGGCAAATTTTACCTGCCTTAACTGAAAAAGAATGCAGCAATGGTAAAACTGAACAGAACATTTAATTGAAAATCAGGCAGTCTTTAAATAGATATATCAAAAGGAAAGGGTTGTTAAACCTATCAGTAAACTGAATATGCAAATGGACAAAAAGCAAACTGCCCTGCCAAACACCTATAATAAACATCTTGGGAAAGCAGAGCGCTTTCTGATTTTTAGCAAGCCTACTGTTATCTCTAGCAGTTAAGGTAAATAGTCTATAGTGTTAGAAAGATAGTCAATGGGCTAAAATACATGCTTTGCATGTGGGAGACTCAGGATTGATACTCAATACCAAACGGTCTCCTGAGTACCGTGTGGCCTCCAAAAATTGACCAATTTTTAAAATTTTTACTATACCACAGTGAAACATATAATTACAGAGGTGTTCATAATGGTTCTTGATAATACAGTATACCAGCCCATCCTCCACCAGGCCCCATTTCCCACCATGTCCCCATCCTCCCACCCACCCCCATGTTCCTTAATAGCAGGTACCCCCCCCCCCCCCCCCCCCGCCTCCCCTCTTATTTTACATAGCCTGCAGGTATTTAGAGTTTATCACTAAGTTCTTTTTGTATATTCAATGGTGAGTGAATGACTGCCATAAGAACAGTGTTTTACTAAAGTGGGAAATGGTAATGGCAATTTTGTTTTTGTTCCCTAACAATTTTGTTATTGTTCTCCTGAGTATAGTGTGGCCTCCAACAATTGACCAATTTTGTTATTGTTCCCTAACTTCTGCTTCAATTTCCAATGTAGAGCAAATCACAAAGAAAATATAACATGCATCACATAAGATCTCTCTTGTATAATTAGCATGCTGAGTTTTCTGATACATTCTCCACACAGAGCATCCTCAAACTCTTCTTTACTCTAGTGGAAAGTTATTCCATTACTCTGTATGGTTTGAGACACTATCACATCACAAACAACTGTGGCTAACCACTTTTGAATAAATAGACAGCTTTTTCTCATTTGGTTGGTATTTATGTTTACACTATTGAACATCTACTATAGGTGAATAAATGGGCAGTGTAATTAGATACACTAAAAGACAAAATTTTATCTCCATGTTATAGATGCAGAGAACTGATGCTTGCAAAAGTTAGCTTCAAATACTCACCTATTTATATCATGTGAGAGTGTTTATGGCACATTATATTGAAGAAAGTTTTGGAAATAAATGACATTAAACAATAAAAATTGCTTTAAATTACAAAGCATTTTTCAATATTACTTTAATTTCTTTCTCAATGTGCTGTATAAGTAAACGTAAACATAAGTATTGATTTGGTGCTCAAAGGTAACTTATCAAAGTTACAGAACTGAAAATAATCAAAAGCACTAAAGTAGAAATTACGTCTGTAACTTAATTGCTAAGAGAGTTATCAGTATCTCTTGTCAAGTAGTAGTTGAATAGTGCATCCATAAGAACTTCATAAATATTATATAAAAACTTGAAATATATATGTAATGATTTAGATATTGAGAACAAACAAGGAGAATATAATAGGTTATTCTGAAATGAGAATGTTAAATATCTGTTTGATACCAAACTATGTATTCATTAAATATTATTATGTTTGTTGTTAGAAATCAGGATACAAAGTTATAAAAAATTCAGATCATTACTTAGAAGGTCTCAGTCACATCATAAACGTTAATATCTGTAGGGCAAGCCACAAAGTCCAAGAGAAGAAAGAGATACAAGGACAGAGACAGAGATATAGAAGAGAAAGAAAATGTGCCTGCAATAGGGGCAGGCTGGGGTTGTGTGGGGTTGAGTGTTTGGGATGTGGGTGGTGGGAATGGGGCACTGAGGAATTGATGGGTGCTGGAACACTGTATGAAAGAGATCCAATTATGAACACCCTTGTAATTGAATATCTCATGAGATATAATAAAAATTTTTTAAAAAGATCTCAGTCAGTGAGTCTGAGTGTGCTTAAAAACTAATGGTTTATTTCAGGGGTTGACTAAGTCCTTTTTATGGTCTCATTATATATGATGATGTTAGAACTCAAAACCGAAAGTAGAAACATCCTAAACATGAAACTATACAGCTTGAGGGCCTGAGTGATAGCCAGAGGTAGGGCTTTTGTCTTGCATACAGCAGGCCTAGGTTTGATTCCCTGCATCCCATTATGATGCCAGATGTGATTCCTGAGTGCAGAGCCAGTAGTGATCCCTGAGCATCACTGGATGTGACCCAAAAATCCAAAATATATATTTAAATATACATTAAATAAATATATATTTATATATATAGCTTTATTGAAAGGATAGGGTGGTAATTAGTATTCACAGATAATAGACCGCCATATACATTATGTAGAACTAGTTTTAGAAGTACAGGATAAAACATGACTAATTGATACAGCTTTGAGTGCTCAAAAAAGTGATTTTATACATAATATTATAACAAAGACCTGAGAACTTTAAAAGAAATCTACAGATAACTTTTTTTAAATAATAGTGTGAAACAAATGATGAATGAAAGCCAAATGATTTCTAATGTGGTTCCTATTTTGTCTCACAAATTCCATTTAGTTAACTCAAACCTTTATTAAGAATTCCTTATCCTGTGCAAAAGTGAAAATGGACATTTGAGATTCTGTATTAAAAAAATGATTCAAGTTCTTGACATTTATAGCTTTTCATATTATAGAGAATAATCTACTTTCTAAGACTTTACTATTTTAATAAAATAATTTGTCACACAATATTATGAACACTGATGTTATAATGTAGACAGTTTGCTTAACATATAGAGAAAATAATTGTACCTCTTTCACGTACTGTAAAGACTTATTCCTTCCCATAAAGTTGATGTTCAATATCTATCATTTGATTTAATTTTTAAACATTTTGGTTATAGTTCCTCCTACACAGACTATAATGATATTTTCCTCATGGCAAAGAAAACTAATATCTCCATATTTTCTTCTATCTTACCTAACATTAAGATGTCAATGATAGAGGAAAGGCTGGGGGTTGGAGGAGAATTGGCATCTCTGTAGGAGAGAGGTGGATACTGGTGAAAGGAGTGGAATAATGTACACCTGAAACTTAATCAGGAAGAATGCTGTAACTGCAATTTATGGTGATTCAATTAAAAGTAAATTAAATAATTTTTAAAAGGCTGAATGGACAGGCTGAAAGATAAATTTATATTTAAAATGTGATCTGGGAAGGTTTTTCAAAGAACATAGATATTGAGATTAAATTCCAGAAAAACATTCATACCATGAGCACAGTATGTTCCAGTAATTTTGAAGCAACAGTTTATATAATAGACACAACTATATACATTAGAATCCTGTTATTATACAAGATATAAAACACTATTCAAATACTTGTGGTAAATTTCTCCATTTTTATCTGGAGAAAACAATTATCTAACAACAGGGGACTATTGTGAGAATTAAGAGGCAATATCTTTCCATTGAAACATAGTACTACTAGGTATTAATTCATTAGTGTGTTAGATATGAAATACAGTAAATAATTTCTTTAGAGGATGGGAAGCAGGATGAAAGATTTTCTGTGTGGGGGGATATGATAATAGATGGTGCTCTTTTTTTCTAGCAGTTATTACAATACCTAACATGCTGAAAGGAAAAAAAATTTGTAAAGGAAATGAAACATCAAGCATATGCCTATCCATAGAAGAAAATTACTATAAGTATATATTTAGTATATGCTTTTCCAAGATCCTGATTGTAACACTTTTCAGTCTTTCTGTCTCTATGAGTCTGTGTGACTTTCTTTATCCTAGTCAATATTTGAAAACATAATGTATGTCAAAATCTTTTAATCTCATGTCTAATAATGCATAAATAGTTGTGCATGTTGAATAAACTATTGATTTCTAAATACAATAGCTGGAAATTTTCAGAGGGACTGGAATTTATAATGATTGGGACCAGTATTTTAGCATTTAAAATTAGGGGCCAGAGCGATAGCCCAGCGGTAGGGCGTTTGCCTTGCACGCGGCCGGCCCATGCTGGTCTGGGTTTGATCCCCAGCATCCCATATGGTCCCCCGAGCACTGCCAGGAGTGATTCCTGAGTGCAGAGCCAGGAGTAACCCCTATCGCCGGTGTGGCCCAAAAAAAAGCAAAAAAAATAAATAAATAAATAAAATGAAATGTTTTGGGGTGCTGGAGCAGTACAGTGGGTAGGGCATTTGCCTTGCATGCGGCCAACCACGGTTAAATTCTCAGGCCCTGTCAGGAGTAGTTCCTGAGTGAAGAGTCTGAAGTAACCCTTGAATATCACCAGGTGTGATCCCTAACGCAAAAAAATATAATAAAATTAAATGTTTTGAATAAATTATTTCCAGAAACTTTTAAATATAATCACACATTTCTTTCTCAGGAGCTGTTGCACAACCCTTCAATTGATGGCATTTTTTCTAAGTCTGCAGACTTTTGTTTTTCTACTGACTAAAAACAGTACTGTTTTAAGTGAGTAAAAGAAATTACACAAAAAAGTTACAATATTACTTCTTGGCTAATAATTTATGTCAAATGATTAATAATACAAAAATGTTTATCTTAGTAAGAATTAATAAAAGTTTTATTCAAATTTGCTACTCAAATTAATATTTTGTAAATTTATTTGATAGAAAATATTTTTCCTTTGAAATTTTGAAGATATTTCAGAATAGATATTTTAATGCTATTGCTAGTATTCCAACTTTGTTATAAATTGTAAATTTAGCATATTTTGTTGGTAAATTATGTTTCAATATAAGAATAACACTGAATTGAACATATAATTATTCTGTAATTTTAGTTCTTACAGTTTACTTTAATGTAAGGATAAAAAGGTATGTCTCTTAGAAATTACATGCAAAAATTTATATAATTACTTCTTACCCTATTTGAATCAATTCTTGCTCTGGAAGTGTAGATCGGTGGTGGGATGTTGAAAGCCTGTGGGACCAGATATTCCTCAGCATCCATCATATCTTCTAAATCCTCTTCATCCAAGAGATTTTGAAAAAACTTGCTGTCATTTGGACTTGGAAGTTTCATACGATCATCACCCTAAAGGATTATCGATCAGAGAAAAATCATTCTTGCCTTCAACTTAATTATGCACCTTTTGTAATAAATGTAAACAATAAAAAGAATAAACTGAAAATGTATGAACTAATTAAAAATTATTTGACATAAGTTCCAGTCACAAAGATCAATATAATCTACTTAGATATCACTTAATAAGTGCAACATATTTATTGTTGCATATATTGTCCTTAGAAGAAATAAGCTGAATGCATTATGCGAGATTACTTGATTCATTTTAAATTTGGGGATATGGTAGATTTAATTAGTAAGATGGTATGGGCTTTATGAATACATAATAAAGAAAATTGGTTGACTTGATCTTACAGAGTTGTTTGGATACAAAGATTTCATTGTTGTTCCATAGCATACCATTCTTAAGGTGATACCAGTTGAAATCATTGAACAACTGATAAATAAATGGAGCGGGAGACATAACAAAACCCTATGTATAATTTCTTATTTCATTTATTGATAAAATAATTACTTTTCTCAAACTATATAACAATTTTTTGAATCATTACAATTTGTGAAAGTTAATTTTGGAGATAGTATTTCTGAAAACCTTTATCTTCTAAGACCTGACTTTTATCTTTATGCCAGACTAAAGATTACACCCCAGCTCACAGGGCCATTTGCAGCCACGCGGTTCATCAATAAATGCTCGAGTTTTGAGGTGACTACAAGATTATCTCACCCACACGGCAGAGTTTGGCAAGCTACCCGTGTCATATTTGACATGCCAAATACCAGTAACTATTATAGACCTCATTCCCATGACCTGATGGAATGGTTTGAGGCTCTTTATGTTCCTTGAGCAGGCAGATGCCCTTGGGCTATCTCTCATGTGACAGGACATATTGAGATGTTACTGGTGCCTGCTCGAGTAAATGGATGATGTACGGGAAGTCAAGTGATCAAGTGATCAAGTGCCAGACTAAAGATAAGGGCTATCTTATTGAATGTTTAGCGTATTTACCCCAAATACATCCTCATTCCATAATCTATGGATCTTACTTGGACCTCTCTCATGCAAGGCATGCATTCTACCATGGACTACCTTGTTCCATAGATAAAATTGAATAACTGCAATCCAAGATCTGTTTATAATGGTTTGAGTAAATATAATCATAAATAGGGGCAGGAGCTATAGCCCTGCGGGTAGGGAGTTTGCCTTGCATGCGGCCGGCCCATGCCAGCCTGGGTTCAATCCACAGCATCCCATATGGTCCCCCGAGCACCGCCAGGGGTGATTCCTGAGTGCAGAGCCAGGAGAATCCCCTGAGCATTGCTGGGTGTGACCAAAAAAAAAATATATAATCATAAATAAATATAATTTTGAATTAATCTATTTAGTGCTAATTGATGCACAAAATATCCTACTATTTTGTAATTGTATTCGTATGTAGATGAATTAATTTGAATATTGAATCACATAGATAGCAAATACTTTATTAAACAAAAAATTTTGTTTTAGTAAATTGTCAGTATGATGAAAGTCTTGGTTATATTTTACAATAGACCAGTAAAATGGAGTTTATTTTGCTAGTATTCTGTAAAAGAAGATATTATAAGAATATGATTCATACATAATGTCAATAAAAGGCAGAGTTCTAGAAGTGTTGCCTAATGTTAAGAATACTTTGTGTATTTGGAGAATCATACATAATTATATGGATGTTCAATAATAAGAGAGTACATTTATTACTAAAGATGCCTAAAACATGATTCTGTCATCAAATAAAGATACTTTCCATATCATTTGATATAATATTTTGTATAAACTATTTAATGTATTCTATCTATATATCCTACACTAACATAGACACTGGGATATTCATAAAATCCAAGTCATAGGTACAAACCTGAATAACTAGGTATCTTTGAGGGTCTCTAGCCATCCTTGAAAATTCAGCAGCTAACTCCTTGAATTTAGGTCTACTGTCAGCATCGATCATCCAACCTAGAAATTGATACGCAATGAGTTACAAAAGTCATAATTAGGAAAATGTATAAAAATTTTATAAAAATTTAGAGCAATGGCCTGAAATAGAATGTAAATAAAGAACAACTCTAGACAAAACTCTATCTCAGTTGTTGACGTCAGTACTAAATCATTATATGCTAGAATTCTGTTCTGCAGATCTAATTTAAACTAATATGACTACCAAATAGACCCTAGTGACTATTTTAGAAAGATAAAATATGGATGTTTTCTCCAAGCCATTTTGATTTGGGGGCTAACCGTAGAAGTGTTCAGGGCTTATTCCTGGCTATGCACTAAGAGATCACTGACAGAGTCGCATATGGGGTGCTAGGGATCAAACTTGGATTGGCTAAGTGCAAATCGAGTGCCTTACCCACTGTAAATCTCTCCAGTCCAAATATTTTGACTTATTTTATTTTTTTGGGGGGGACAGACTAAACCATGCTCATGACTTACTACTGGCACTTTGCTCAGGAATCACTCCTGGCAGTATTTACAGCTCATGGGACCATGAGTGCTGTCAGAGATTAGAACTAGTGCCACACACTTGCAATACAAACATGTTACTTCCTGTACTGTCTCTCCAGTACCTGGGCAAAATAGATTTTTCAAAGAAACCTGTGATTATAAGAATTGTTGGAATAAAAATGACACTTTTGTACCTGGAGTGAATGTTTAACACTTTAAAATTATAGCGTGATGCACTGGAAAGGGGTGAAATAAAATAGAAAATTTGCTTCTGACACTTTTTTGTGGTGGAAAAAAACTAATGCAAAGTGTTTAAAACTAATGCAAATGGATGCTTGCTTCTCAGTAGTCATTAGCTTATCTTAGTGTTTGGCCTTCCTATAAAAATACTCTCAGCAATTTTAAACTACGTCTATTACTTAGAAATTAGTCTAAAAAGGGGGGGGACTTATCTCCATACTAATGAGACATGAATGAAAGTACTAACCTTTCTTTGAATTTTTTGCCAAACGACTCACTTCTTACTTATTAAAACTCTGAAAACCAAGGTAAACCTCCCTATTAGAGAAAATAATTTTCTGATTTTCATTTTTTATCTGAATTTTTAAATGAAAGATCTAAATCATTTGCTATGCTAATTGTATGATCAAAATACCTAACCTATTTGTAAATTTTCTATCACGGATATCTAGTGAATGCTGTTTAATTCTATGCTTACAATGCTTGTTTTTACTGGGCATTACTGGGCCCAGTAATTACTGGGCATTCATTTTTAGTCTTGCTCTGGAATAAAATTCAGTGGCATTTTATGTATAATTAATTTCATCTGATTGTTTTCTTTGTGAATAAAGTTCAAATTTCACTATCCCAATTGCATAAACAAAGGAAAAAAAATCTCAGAAGCCTCAGTGGTACTAAGATGCTAATAAGAAACTAACAGTTTCTGAAACTATTGTAACCAAATAAAGGTTAACTGCAGTGAGGTATCAGTTTCTTCCTAATACTAAGTAAATAGAAGCATGCTTTGAGAAAAGGGCATGTTGACCTGATCTAGTGAGTACATTTTTTATTTCTTCCCTCACTGTCAGAATGCATCACACGTGTCATGAATATAAATCTGAAAACCTGGGTCCAAAGTCTCTTATTAATAAAATGCTTATTCACCTTCACCAGTTTGTTTTTTGCTAACCCTGTATAAATCAAAAAGGGAAAACCCCACATTATACAGGAAAGATCGCGAACGCTAATCTCACTTAAATTAAGTCAGGAACTCCAGAGACTACTCTAATTCTATTTAAATTAAGAGCACAAGCTTCCAAAACACATTTATAATACATAAGTGTCTGGGGCATAGGATGGGATAAGATAGCTAGATGTAAACAAATGATGAAATAAAAAAAAAGCAAACATTCATGATCTATGTAGAATCATTTCTTTTTACCTATGTTTCTGCCATACTGCTCTCTTATTGGCTAAAACTGGTCAACTAATTCCATGTCATTCTTTTACTGGTCTCCTTCAAGCTTTGTTTCTAGTTACATACTTTGTTCATTATTATTTGCTGTAAAGATATTTCTACTGCTGTCACTAGTTACAGTTCTTCATAAATGATTATATGACTGTGATCAAACTTATCACAGTAAAATTAAAAAGAATAATAGGAGTCACAAATTTTGATTTCATAGCATGGGATCACAGTGCTGCTAATATTATTAATGATTACAATAAAGACAATTATTTACAAGCTTCTGTCATAATTATTTTTAACTTTCATTGTTTTAAAGGAAGGAAATATGCACATAGGCAGTTCTATTCTACTAACTAGAAGGATAGTATAAATTATAAGAATGATGATAAAATTATTTTGTGATCTTACATTTGACCATGACCATATAAACGTCAATAGTGCAAATTGGAGGCTGGGGTAAACGTTCTCCTTTCTCCAATAAATCAGGGATTTCTCGGGTAGGTATTCCATCGCACGGTTTTCCTCCAAAGGTCATCAATTCCCAGATGGTGACTCCTAAATTGAAAATTATAGCAATGAATAAGCATATTCACAGTATACCTTTTATTTCATGGTTGGGAACGTGCTTTCCATTTTTTATTTTTTATTTATTTTTTAATGTCTTTTTTTTACTGTGCCACCGTGAGATATACAATTACAAAGATATTCATGTTTGGTTTTCAGTCATATAGTGTTCCAGCACCCATCCCTCCACCTGTATCAATTTCCCACCACCAATGTCTCCTGATTCCCTCCCCACCTCCCACCCTCCTCTATAGCAGGCTTTTTACCTCTTCTCTCTCTGTCTCTCTCTCTCACTCTTTATCTCTCTCTCTTTGTCTTTCTCTCTCTCTATCTCTCTCTCTCTCCCCTCTCTCCCTTCTCATACACATTGTGGCTTGCAATACATACATTTAGAGGTTATCATGTATATCACTTTTTTCTGCATTCAATGCTCACTTCTAGGCTGGTATTCACAGTATACTTTGAACAAACGTATTCGTGTGGCCAAACAGTGCTCTCTAGAGGACAATAAGTCTCATGTATCTGCTTTGAAAAACTCAGTGCCATAATTTCAATTCTTGTACATTTTTAATAAGTACAAAAGCAATTCAGAGTAGACATCAGATATGCAGTCTGTTTTCCACTTCTACTTCTAATTAAGTAGTGCTAATCTTCCCTAAGTTAGTTTCATTTACCATATTAAAGCTCATAAAAGACTTCATTTTAAAAAGCATGAGTATTCATTACCACATAATATAATAACAGACAAAATCTGATATTGAGTAATTTTGAATTTGGCATCGCTACTATTAAAAGTTCTAAGAGTCTAGAGGATTTCCAGAATTATTACTTTATTTTATGATACAGAAAGTAGGTATAAATTTAAACTGATACAGCAAATAAATAAAATTGATCACTTTTGTAGTGAGTATTTAGACTGAGTGTGGAATGACTCATAGTTAAGAAATATGTGTCAAAAATTGGAGAGAATCAATAATGACAGTTCTATATAATGAAATGATTTCTTTGGAAACATCAGAACATCATTGTTTCTTTTTAAGAACACTATTGATTTTGCTCTCCCATATAAAATCATATATACTATATTCTAGCATGCAAATAAGGATTTTGACAATAATTCTGTTTCTTAGTAAAAAAATACAATGATATATGTAATATATAATGATATATCATTATATGTAGTTATAGGATAAAGATATTAATATTATTAAAGGTATATAATGTGGCAATATAAATGTAATATAATGATGATTACATTATATTATTAAAGATTAATGAAATTACCACTGATAATTTATATATAATTATCATCCTAAAGGATAACAATGGTGTTAATTAAATGAATTACAATTTGGGTAACATAGCATTACTGAGATAAATTGATTTATGCATAAAAATAAGTATATTTTAATATAAAATAATCAATTAGAGCTTTTTGAGTATCATCTGTAATGAATTATTTATTCAGACTTGTAGCTTTTAATTCATAGCACTTATCAATGACTGATAAGTTTATAAAGCATATCCTTTAAATGCATATATTAACTTCATATATTAACTTTAGTAATTGTGATGTTAGGGGACCATCGGCCATGGTCAGGATCCAATGGAGAAAACCACATGCAAGGCAAGTGCTTATCCTGGTACTATTTGGACCCCTGTATTTAACCATTTTACCATTAAAATTCCTTTTTATTTTACATATCAAAGAATGTTGCCATATAAATTAAAGAGTAAAATACATTGCTTATGAGGCATGTAGGAGTAAGTTAAGATATAGATAACTATTTCTTGTAGGTCATATTTTTGAATGTATTTCATATGAGCATTTTATTAACTTACATATGAAGTTACGTGATGTAAAATATGTTTCCCATCAGAACTTCTAATATATAAAATTTAAATTAAAATTATAGGAAACATTTTAAATAGAAACATATGTATAAACAAGAGCACAAATATCCAAAACATCACTCATAACTGGTAATTTAATCAAATTTTGGCAGAAATAATGACAATATAGTGTTAAACAGGGAAAGTTTGATGTAGAGAAATAATATCAGGAAAAGTAAATCAAAATCCTATTCACGACATAAAATGCAATTTTATCATAAGAAGCTTAAAACTATATGTGTATTTATTTTAATAAAAATAAATAAGCAACCTTAGAAACAATTTTGCACAGACATCAAACAAATTAAAATTTCACAAAATATAAAAAAGTATATGCAATATTGTGCACCTTTCACTGTTTTGTGTGGCTTTTGTAGCAACTATGATATATCACTTGATCACTTGATCACTAACATCCTGTTATTCATCGATTTGCTCAAGCGGGCGCCAGTAATATTTCCATTTGACCCTATCACGTGCAGTGTCGCCCAACGGCATCTGCTTGCTCCAGGAATACAGAAAGCCTCAAACATTTCGTTCAGGGTCTTGACAAAGAAATCTGACCATCTTGTAGGTGGGCGGCCACGTGATCTTTTGACATCCCGTGGGATCCAGTCCGTGATGGCTCTAGTCCAGCGGTCTCCAAATCGCATTACATGCCCAGCCCATCTGATTTGTTGATGAAAATGGGCACCTTTCTGTTTCTCTCAATTCCTCTCTCTTTCCCTCCTCCCTCTTTCTATTTTCTGTTTCTGGGTCTCATTTGTTTTCATTGTGGAACTTCTGAAATTTTGTAACTCTAAGTTTTGTAATGCTAAAATAGACATAAAACTGAGAAAACTGCCCCCATATATACATCTTACTGTAAAATATGACTGTCTTGTCAGTATTTAAATTTATTAGCATAAGTAATATGTATCTACTTATGCTGGGGTCGTATAAAATCTGTTTGCTGTATTTAAATTTTTCTGACAGGGAAGCATAAGTAAGAAATAAAGGAAAATAGGGGCGGAGCAATAGCACATGGTGGGGCATTTGCCTTGCACACGGCAACCTGGGTTTGATCTCCGCATTCCATATGGCCCCCTAAGCACCGCCAGGAGTAATTCCTGAGTGCAGAGCCAGGAGTAACCCCTGAGCTTTGCTGGGTGTGACCCAAAAACAAACAAAAAAAAAAGGAACCAAAAAAGGAAAGGAAAATAAAAATATGTATAATAATTATATCCACCATATAAAATACAATAAATATGAATATTTATGCTATCCAATATAATAAATTTCATCTACAAAATTGATAAATATATAAATTTAGAGGCAACACTAATATGTATGCAATGTTTGTTTTCTATTTAGATCTTTTGTTAAGAAATACCAGAACTTCTGAAAATTTCAAGAACACAGTCTATTTCTAAGTTGAGAATGCTTGAGGCCTTTGTGGAAATTTCAGTACCTCTTACAGAATAATTGTGTGTATGTGAGGGAAATAATTTATAGATATGTTTTATTTCAGCAAAAACATACGGTATTATTTTTAGATTATATAGTTTTTCAGTGATTGGTCTTTTCAAACAAGTAAGACCAAGCTTAAATATCTTCTCTAAAATAAACATGACTCAGTTTAATTCTGTTTGAAATAAATTGCATTACACATCTAAATCACATGACCAATAATCTTTTTTTGTAAATCACATCTGCTTTTATTTATAGTACATTTTAGTTTTATGTAGCATATCATAGTATAAAAGTGTTCTGCGTTCTTTGGGGGACATGGGTAACACTAGGCTGTGCTCATGAATTACTCCTGGTTCTGTGCTTAGGTATCAGTTTTGGAAGTTTTAGGGATTACTTGGGGATCAGTGCTTATGCACCACATCTAGAGGTGCCATGGATTGAACCAGGGTCAGCTGCATGCAAATAGAATGTCTTACGCCTCTCACTGCCTTTCTAGCTTGTGTTCTGATGTAGGTTAAGAAATATCTGAATGGATTTTAAGACATAAACAGTCATCCAGATGCTAAATAGTTGAACACAATAATTAAGTTAAACATTTCATTAAAAAATGCTGTAACTTAATAACCAACATTTTCTACATTTTCTAGCACACACTACTTACATTTTAGTTATATATATTGATTTATTTATATTTATATATATATTCCTATATATTCTAAAAGTAGCTATGAATTCAGATCAAAGTTACAATTAGAATCTTCTTTCTTATTATACCCTTCAAATATATTTATCTCAATTTAATGCTTTAATTTGCTGTTATTTGTTTTAAAAATAACTTCTCTTTTCTTAGTATAGAAAATAAATTATCTATAGCAAAACTAAAAGGTTTATTTATTACCTTTAGTGTTTTGCCTTTAATGAGTTGCTGAAATTAAGATGATTGGTGCCTATGAAATTTACCTAAATTAAAATCAAAAGTTTCATTTCCTTTGTTTTATTTTATTTCTTTGTTGTTTGTTTGTTTTGAGATCACTCTTAAAAGTGCTTGATGAACCATTTATATGTGATGGAATGTCAGTCATGTGCATAGCAAGTGCCTTACCTTATGTATTGCATCTATGGCAAACTTCCTTTTTGATAGGAAGTTGTATTTCTTTTTTAAAATATTTAGACCATTTGCTACCAAACCAGCAGTTAAGGCAATTCAACAGTTATTATATATTTCATTTTAGACAAATATGAAATAAGAAAAAGATATTTTATAACACTATATACTTATGTATATTTATTTATATATAATTACTATATATATACCTTTAGGAAGCAAGATTTATATTTACGTATTTCTAACAGAACATATTTGATTTAAGAGAGCTTATCTGACACTAAAAACATTTATATTTTCCGTAAGGGTTTTAATTAAACAGGAAGATTTATTTACCATAGCTCCAAACATCACTCTGATGGGTGAATTTCCTATAATGTATACATTCCAGAGCCATCCATTTAATTGGCATCTATAGAGAAATAATAAGTCACAAATTTAGTCATATAAAATATTTTCTATTTCCTCAATTGTATTATTCAGTTATATTAAAACCATCAGTACACATATATGCATTAATAATAAGTTATTTTTAATTGGGAAGAAATAAAATTATAAAATTCATTGTGTTTCATTTGTGTTTGTTTTAGGTTTGGGGCAGCCCCTATACTTGGCTGCTTATGGGTCAGCAAAATGAGTTTCAACTACAAAGGGTGACATTATATAGCTGAAAACACAATTAGATTATGTGGAATAAAGATAAACACTTCTACTTTGCAGTTGAAAGCTTAAAACTAAATAAGCTTTTGAAATCATGAGGTTGGCTGCTCACCAAGGTGACACCAAGGTAACTCTATGACAGAATCATACTATTCACTGAAAGGGAACAGAAGAAACATTGAAGGTAATTTCCCTGTGGGCAAGGAGTTAACAGACTTTATGGACTACAGACGTTGTGTTAAGAAAGTAAGTTTAAATCACAGAGGGCCTGATAAAGGCTTAATGGCTTCTAGACATTTAAAGCTATAATGAATCTTATTTCAGATAAATCTTACAGCTGTACGTTCTCAAGACAAGTGAAGTCATGTAATTTATATGTAATTTTTCTTTTAGGCAAACTTATAGTGAATTGTTCAAAATCAAAATCTCTAATGAAGTTGACATTAGTAAATGTATCTAAATAGGCAGATAAAATTAGGATAAGGCAGATTATGTGGCAAAACTGGATCTTTCTAAGAATATTTTTCTTTACTTGCCTTATGACAAAATACTAAAATATGTGTATATACATTTATTTAGTATCAAATAAATTTAAAGCATTTGAAAATCTATCATTTCAAGTTATCATAATTAGGGGAAATGGTTCATGAAGAATAAGGTACATATAAATATTATGTGACACTATGGGGAGTAGAAATTCAAAAATGGCCATAGGTTAAAATTATATTTGTTTATTATATTTGTCCTTTCTTTATCTTAGTTTCTTCAGTTAATCGCTCAAATTATCCATGGGAAGATTAGTTGGGTAGACAAAATGGAACAACTACATAAAACTCTTGGAAATATCATATTTGGAACTAAGACATAGGTCGAAACCATATGCTAGAG
The DNA here is from genome assembly GCA_021461705.1 of Cryptotis parvus. Classification (NCBI taxonomy): domain Eukaryota; kingdom Metazoa; phylum Chordata; class Mammalia; order Eulipotyphla; family Soricidae; genus Cryptotis; species Cryptotis parvus. The sequence goes on along the minus strand of JAJIBD010003103.1, from coordinate 67,970 downwards.
AGAGAGAAGAACACAATTGTCAGCTACTAAATTCATCCACTAATAGTAGAAAACAAGAAAATACAGTAGAGGATGCCACAGCAATATAGGAGCTTAGATTCTAGTGGAGAGGAACTTAAAAAAAGAGTGTGAATCTTGGTAAATCACACACAGAGCATAACACCTCTTGAAAAATAGAACCAAACAACATAAATCTGCTATACTTGGTATGAGTTGTAAAGTTATATAAGATGGCTAATTCTAAAAACCAATTACAAGATTAGACAACTTCTAATATCCAATTACAAAATAGATACTTTTGTATATGAGAGAAGGTTAAGTCTTGTTGACTCTGTAAAAGTCACTCCTACCTACAACCTTAAATTTAGAAAGCAATTTCTATAGCATGATATGAAGCTTAATATCCCATTTCCCAAGAGAGAATTAAACATAAGGTTCACTAGGGTCCAATTATTCATGGCCGTATTTCAGTACTCCTAAGAAATAAGGTGTGTGTGTGTGTGTGTTTGTGTGTGTGTGTGTGTGTTGTGTCTACATGCATCTTTCATCGTGGAAGAAGATACATCAAATGGAGAATTGGGAATTTAAAATCTCCAAAATCTCAGACTTATTTACTGGCTTCTTTCTGTCTGTAAAATAAAAGGAGAAAAAAATGGATATCAAACTACATTTTAAGCAGTATTGCTCTATAAGGATGCTTACCTTTCCCCCATCAGCATTATACTCTTTTTCATCTCCTTCCAAAAAGTCTTGCAAGTCCAAAATCTGTGATTTTCACATGGTTTGGAGATTTTACTAATACATTACGGGCTGCCAAATCCCGATGAACAAGGCGTCTTTCCTCTAAGTACATCATTCCCTGAAAAACACAAAAGTTCCCCAAATATGTCAGTGACTAGGCTTTTCTATTATCTAGAAATGAAATTACCCACATTCAATTGATTTTTTTTTATTTCTCTAAGTAAAGTTACAACCCGGGAATATTTTCACAGTTTGGGGAAATCTGGGGTCAAAAGAAAACTGAAAAGAGCCTTAGTTTTCCCTTGAACTTTCTCCCTTAAAACATAAATAAAAATAAATTACTTGCACTTGAGCTAAAAAGTTAAATCATCTCAATCTATAGACTTTTTTAAAACTTGTTTTTAGGGCCACATTTGTTAGTGCGCCAATCAAACTCCTGGCTCTATTTTTGGAATCACTGGTGGTGTTGCTCAGAAGACCATATTTTGTGAAGGGATTGAACTAGGTTGACTTTCATTAGTATACTATCCAATGGTCTTAGGGGACAGGTTAATATATACTGGATTGACTAACATAGTTTTAGTTGTATCCTATTTAGTAGCTTCTGCTTCTTATAATTTCCCCCTACTCAATTGCATCCCCAAAATGTCTATACTTTTAAAATGCATTTTATATAAAGAATATGTGGTGCTAATTTCACCATCATAGATTCTATCATCAAAGGCTGATGAATTATATTATCCTTATTAATTATGCAAAGTAAGGACACAATTGGGATATTAAGACCTATAATTTTAAATAACATTAGCAGTCACTAAGAACTCACATGTTCTTACATGAAACTCAGATTAGCATTTAATGTTCTTTTCATAAAACAAGAATTTAATGTTCTTTCATAAAATTAAAAATAAAATATTATTTTACAAAAGAATATAACTGACTCATCCTCATTACACACAAGTATAAATGTGCATATATGTATATACATGCACCATGGATATATGCCCCATATATGTGTATACAAACATATGGTCAATTATGTATACCAATTAAATATGTATGATCATATGACTAATTTTAGTCAGTAGTAGATAAATTAAGACATGCTAACCACTAGATATAACCAAAATGTTTATATAAAATCAAATAAACTCATATGATAAATTATATTTGAATGAACATATCTTTATTGTAGAGTTGGAGACATTCTATATTTCAGAATTTCAGTGGTTAAAAGGTTGTCATTCCAAAAACAATCATAAATGTTATTTGATGGTCGAAGCATACCCTCATGCCAATTGCAAATCAAAGTGTTGGCAGTTAATATTACAACTTCAGGACTTTGAAGGATTAACGACTTCTGATATCAAAACAAAAGCCATGAAAAACAGTCACATAAATCACAGAGGTCAAAAGATTATATGCCATATACCTGGTGTAGTGTAAAGAAAAAATTGCTTCAAAGACCATCATGGCCCAAGTTATATAAATGCCTATTAAGCACATCCAGTGGAGATACTGTCTGATATGGCCCAATCAGTCAGCATTTGGCTGACACCATACATATTAGTATTTTCTGAAGTAAACCACAACTAGGATTTATGATGCATTGCCCTGTTTCCTAAATGGTGATTTCTGTTTGATAATACCAATGTGGAAGCTCCTAGAATAAAGTTAACCTGAAAGCATATAGACTTTTAATATCTAAAGGACCAAAAAAAATATATACCTATTGACTTAGATAAAAAAGTATTTTCAATAATTTCCCTTTTAATAAATGACCACAAAACACATTCATTTTATTCTTACCACCTTCATTTTAAAAATTTATCAGTAGCATTTAAAAACTATCAGTAGCATTTAATATTAATATCCATATACATTTATGAATGTATATTATGGACCAGGAAGTGTGCTCAATAAGGAGGGAAAGGAAGAGTCAGACAAGGTGTATCTATTAAGAAAAATAAAGAGCAATTTATAAAGTGCACATGGATGGAGTACAAAGTCATTATTGTGAAGCTTGGAGGTGTTTAAGGAAGTTTTATTTTAAGAAGTTACTACATATATGAATGTGCTCAGAGAATTACTCAGACAGATATAAATAATATAAGGATCATGCCCACCTGGACAGGGTAAATGAAAATTACAAATATTGGAATAAAGTATAGGGACAATGATAATATAGTATACTGGGCAAAACCATGCAATTTAATATTTTTGTAGCATAGCACAGTGTATTAGGGAATAGGAATAAGTGGTAAGACCTAAACATAAGAAAAGGTATATACAAGAAGGCCCTCTTTTCTGTCATGGCAGAGAACTTAGTCATGCATTTTTGCAGTTTTACTGTGGTTATATAGAAGTTGTTTTGAAATAGTTGGTGACACAATTATCTTTAGAGACTTGGAAACACCACCTGATGCCAGTACAGAAGATAGATTGGCACAAATACAGTTGGATCCACTGCTGTAATATAGGAGAGATAAAAGTGAAAAAAAAATCAGGCTGGTAATCCAAGAACTACAACTCCTTTGAAATATCTTTTTAACCTCCCTACTGGGCACACTTCAAACATTCTCTTTAGTTAATTGCTGATTGTACTCTACTAAAAGTATCAAGATGCCAGTTTTCCAAGAATTCTTTCCTATTACTTTCCAGGAGGACCTTTCATTCTTTATGATACCATATGCATTTTACATGCTCAGGTCTGAGTCTTCAACTAATCAAACCCAGATAAATTTTGCATAGATGGGTAGTTTCCTTTACCCAAACGTCATCATAATAGAGATAACATTTTTGTATTTTTAAAACTAGTGCAAAAGTAATGACATATTTCGCACCAACTGAGGGCATTAAAATAACATTACCAAAACATTAAGACTCTACTGGAGGGGCTGCAGCAATAGCACAGCGGGTAGGACATTTGCTTTGCATGCAGCAAACCCAGGTTTGCTTCCTGGCATCCGATTGCCACCCACCACCCCCCAGGCCCACCAGGAGTAATTCCTGAGTGCAGAGCCAGGAGTAACCACTGAGCATGGCCGGGTGTGAACAAAAAGTCAAAAACAAAAAGACTCTAAGGGAATATTCTATTATATAGACAAAGTTTCAAAGATTAAAGCAATTGTATTCTATGTCATATACAAGTTCTTGGTAAAGGCTGAGACTTTTAAACTTCAACACTATTTGCCCATATAAATCATTTTCCTAGGATTGTGGTAATGCAGTTCAAGAAAACAGCTGTAATTTGTAGTCTCCATCTAGATTCTGGTTACAATGAAAGAAACAAAAAGCCAAAAGCATCTCCGCCATTATTAAGCCAACCTAATACATTTACATGACTTCTAACTGTGACATGTCATTATACAGATGCACAGTTATAAATAATCATGACTGACACCTTAGTTGTACTTTCACACCTTGAATTAGTGTTGAATTGTCTGTAGGTTTCTCAGGATAGGTTTCTCCCGCTCACAGTCATTAAGACCAGATTTTCTACAGGAGAAATCTCATTGAGTCACTTTCTCTGATAGATTCTTTCCAAATGAAATCACTCCTCAAATCAGAGTATGATGCAATTAGAGAGGAAAATAGTACAAATAACATTGACAAAAATAAACTAGACCAATAAACTAGACCAATTCCCTTCTTGTTAAAAGATGATTGAAGAAAAGCCACTCATGAAAGTTGGATGCTATACTGAGCACAGTGGGTGTAGTCCTCAAACAAAAACAAATAAATAATATTGGGTTAAAAGAAAAACAGTGTTTCAGAACACAAATGTGAATTTTTTTCTGAGAATTCAGAACATAATGCAAGAGACTGGCTTATTTCTATGTATATTAAAATTTCAGGTACTTATAGAATTTTATAAGTGGGGAGCAATTTAACTATGTGAGCTACAAGCTTCATTTTTAGTTGGGACCCAGGATAGGCAGGAGGATGGAGCGTATTGAATGCAGAGATTCTGGGCTGTTTTGGCTCTGGGGTCAAATGCCTAATTTTAACAGCCATCCCCAACTAGCCCCAGCCATGTTCTATCTGTGTGACTATGAAAGTTATTTAATGGCTGTGTCAGTCACCTCCCTCCTCATTAAAACAGTCACATTAACAGGATCTTTCACACATATGGTGATAATTGAATATGTTAATATATTTATCACTTTACATCTATATATAGCATTTAAATAGTAACTTGTATAGTAAATGAAGAACATATTTTTATTATTCCATAGATTCTGTTCAACAACCCTACTTGCACAAGAATCACTTACCCTCATTAGCTTGAATTGCCTATTCAAGAAAATCTGTGAACCACAGCTAATATATCACAGTGGGTGTTCACTTAGTGCTTGCAAGTGGTGATACATATACCCTTAATTTATCCATTATGATTAATGTGTGGATGCTGTTAAAATTATTTTAATAATGACTAACTACTAAAAGTATTCAACAATTAAGACTAAAAGGGGGGAGGCAGAGCCATAGTACAGTGGGTATGGCACTTGCCTTGCATGCAATCATTCAGGGGTTCAATCCCTGGTATCCCATATGGTCCCACAGCACCGCCAGGAGTAATTCCTGAGTGCAGAGTCAGGAGGTAACCCCTAAGCATTGCTGGGTGTTACCCCAGAGGCAATAATAATAATAATAATAATAATAATAACAACATAATAAAAAAGGGAATACACTTAAAAGTATTGTCCCCATAAATATTTTATAGATACATGGATATGGGGATGTATGTAGTGAGGATAAATGTCATAAACAAGATGTATCTAGAAGTCTTCAGTGCTGCAGAAGAGTTCCATTGGAAACTAAATACTAGATTTATAATACCAGTGAACCTGTCATTTATCACTGAACACAGTTTTAAATAAACACAGTTTGAGTACATGTATTTTAGATTGAATTTGTTTATTGCCACATCCAAAAGTTGTGTCTGACTCCACACAACTGTTAAAAAATTACCATAACCTAAGAATTTAAAATTCTACATTCTTTTCATTCATGCTTTATAAGCTGCAATAAATTTGATTGCTAATTTCTGCTTTGCTCAGACCTCTTTGAATTTCTATCAGTTAACACAACAACTGTGAAAGTCAGCTTTCAGAAAGACACTTGACTACAAAATCCAAGTATGATCTTCTTTTTATTATTGAGTTAAAGACATTAATCTAGGAAAATCAGCTCATATAAATTGCTGTAGGTGAAAAATTAGAGACTGACTAGTATTTGCTATAAATTTTGGTACTGAAGAATACCTAGAAATGACTAGTTTTTTTTTCACTGGTTTTAATATATATATTTTTTTTAATTTTTAAATATTTTATTATACCACCATGGGATATACAATTGCAAAGAATTTCATGTTTGGGTTTCTGTCATACAGTGTTCCAGCATCCATCCTTCCACCAGTGTCCATTTCCCACCACTAATGTCCCCAATTCCCTCCCCCTCCCCTATCCTGCCTCTATGGCATGTTCTTTTCTCTCTCTCTCTCTCTCTCTCTCTCTCTCTCTTCTCTCTCTTCTCTCTCTCTTTCTCTTTCTGTCTTCCCTCTCTTACACATTGTGGATTGCAATACACACATTTAAAAGGTTATCGTGTATATCCCTTTGATTATATTCAATGCTCAGTTCTAGGCTGGTATTATCATTTTTGATGATTATTAGCACACAGTTTCCTTATCTGTCTTAGCTAACCTCTGACTCCCACATGTTTGTGGTCGATTCCACCTGTTGACAAGACCTCCTCATCCATGTTTTGCCTAACTTCAGATATTGTTGTCATACTACATATCTACATATATATACGATCACGATCACGATCTTCCCGTTGATCATCTATTTGCTAGAGTGGGCACCAGTAATATCTCCATATGTCCTGTCTCATGCCAGTAGAGCCAGGGGGCATCAGCTGGCTACAGGAACATAAAGAGCCTCAAACCATTATATTAGGTCATGGGAATGACCTAATATAGTTGTTACTGGAATTTGGCATATCAAATACAACATGAGAAGCTTTCCAGGCTTGCCACGTGGGGAGGCAAACTCTTCTAAACACCTCCAAATAAAGCATTTATTGATGAACCATGCTGCCGCTTGTGGCGCGCGAGCCAGGCTGTGATGGGCTGGTCTGCTGGGTGGAGTTCTGACGAGAGGGAAGTCCAAAAGTGGAAAATGGCGGCGCCCGTGGAGTGAGGGGGAGGGGTGGTCTGGCTTGTTGTGAGGCTCTGCCGAGGTGGTGGGCCAGGGCTAGAACCCGCCATGCCTCCCGACTGCCTCATGAGCGGCTGTGCACAGGGAGAGCAAGGAACAGCTCTGCCCCATGTGTGAGAGTCTCTGACTTCTGTTGTTAACTGTTGCTCAAATTCATAAGATTAAAAATAAAGTCATTTATCTGCATTTAGTTGCATGGCATTACTATATGTATGTGTGTGTATATGTATGTATCTTATGAATTTGAGCAACAGTTAACAACAGAAGTCATTTCTATTATGTTTTTAATCCGATGTGAAATTTTATTCTTTTTAGCTGCAGAAAGCTAACAAAACTCAAGAGAAACTGGCTATTTCTAACAATAAATATTTGCTTCCTAGGAAGGATGTGTAGCAATTTCATCAAACATGTGAAGAGCTAAGAATTTCAAGCTACAGTTAGCGCTCACAAACATTAATCTCCCGGAGTTAGCAAGGGTACATTTCTCCTGTTTTCATATTAATAACGAAGCTTCCTTGACAGTGTATGCTTTAGGATAGAAATGAAAATCATTTCTCTTCTTTTTACCTTTTCTTATAAAACCAATTTTATCTCAATAGTCAGAAAAATCCAACTCTAATGCTTCCCTATTGTAACGGTTGAAGATATTAACATATTCTAGGAAAGAAAGGGAACTTTGTAAATGAAGTATTTGACTTTTATCCAAATAGTACATGAAGGGAAACTAAGGGTACTCTGTAATGAGTCAATAGGGAAATGTTTGAACTGGAAAATCTGATTCATGGCAGAGTAGAAAGACCAGAATTGAGTGTTTCATGATAGAATCACCAGACATGCTTCTCACTAGGTTTATGTCCATTGGTCCTCATTTTACTTTTTCAATGACAGATTGACCTAAATGATCTTTGACATGCCCTTTAGCTTTAAAATTTTTAATCCATGAGGGATGTATCTGTAAAACACACCATCTAAAATAATAACAGAGAATAGTAAAAGTGGTAGAGACTATGTCCCTTCATATGTGTTGTGAGAGACATGAATATGTTTTAGTCATGTTAGGAAAAGCGATATTTAATACATTATATTCTAGAAATAAATTCTGGCTACTTAGAAACTGTATGACTCTGGTCAATTATTTGCAAGCACAACTGCACTTTCATTAAACATAGATAATATTAGTGTCCCGAGGACTGCCTTAATAATTCAGCATTCTAAGATTTGTCAAAAATTTCAGAATATTCTTTATTCTGGTTATCTTGAAATTCCTAACACAAAAATAACAAAATATCTTCAAATTTGTCTTTTTTTGTTTAAAATAAGACCAATCACTTAATAGTATATTCAGCACTTATACTATACTTCATGGTTATTTAGCATTGTTAGTTCGTGTAATCTGCTATATATCGCTGAATGTTATCAGTAAAAGGTAGATTTGCCTGAATGTACCAAACTTGAATTTAATACTCAGTTTTTTTATATTTTCCAGTTAAACTATTGATATTCAAGATACTTGGATAGGTAGATACACTTGATTAGCTAGAAGCTCATGATGAGATTTTGAAGTAATGAGACATCTGTTGTTATTCCTTAATAGCTGAAACTTTTTTTCCTTTATCAATGTTATTTTTCTCTGCCTTATAGTGTTTGTGCCAAGAGCACTCACTCAGAAACTTTCTATACACAGCGGCTATGCCAGAGGAATTTTTCAGGAGATAAACCAAGTCAGTGTGTCACAAATTTGTCTATCTGTTTTCTTTTAAGCTCTCCAGTAGAGAGAATTTTGATCTAATCATACTCCGTATTTCTGCCTGATGCTACCATTTTCCCTTATATCATCTGAATTCATCCCACTCTTTTATCTATCACAAGTTTTAACAATATCAATTTAATTCATATCCTTCTATCACCCATGTTTAATTTTAGCCATAGTTTGGAAGTACTTTGTATAAATTTATGATACCAAAATAGCATTATCCACTAAATAACCCATGGAGCTGACCTCCCAGTAAAGGGGCTGGGCCATCCCCTGGCCAAGTCCAACATTGCTCCAAGGGTTCGCTCACATGTGCGGAGGAGGGGCCTCACTGGCCAGACTTAGAGTGGGGATTTGGGCTCCTCCACCCTTTCCTCGCCTCCATGCCAGCTACCCCGGAAGAGGCCCCACACCAGACCCACAGCTCTATCGGCAACCCGGAAGAGATCCAGACCCATTCACTCCAGACCCACAGCTGTGTCGCTGGGCCCCATGAAGAGCAACCCATGGAGCTGACCCCTGGTAAGGGGCTTGGCCAGCCCCTGGCCAAGACCAACATTGATCCAAGGATTTGCTCACATGTGCAGGGAAGGGGCCACCCTGGCCAAACTTGGAGCAGGGATTTGGGCTCCTCTGCCCTTTCCTCCACCTCCATGCCAGCTATCTCGGAAAGAGACCCACACAAGACCCGAGATGGCTTGCGACAGTCTTAGATAGTACTAGATTTTAGGATCAGGTCCTTTTCAGGATCTTTCACAGTTATACACTGTATACAGTTCTAGACAGGTTCTAACTGATAACAGTCATCCCAGTAAGCCTAGCAAGAATCCAGAGAATCCCACACATCATGAGGTCAGTCATTCTCAACATCTGACTCCACAGTTCCTCAGAGTTCACCCAAGTGAAAACCTGACCATTCCCCTTTAAGTTTCATCAGTAAATGCTCGAGATGAGAGCCTTCTACTGAGAGTATACCATCTACATGGCAGAGTCTGGCAAGCTACCATGTTTTATTTGATATGCCAAAAACCAGTAACAATTATGGAATTCATTCCCATGACCTGAAGGAATGGTTTGAGGCTCTTCCTGTCCTTGGAGCAAGCAGATGCCCTTGGACTGCACTTGCTTGTGACAGGACATATGGAGATGTTACTGGTGCCCACTCCAGCAAATCAATGAACAATGGGAAGACAAATGATACAAATGATACAAGTGATCCACTAAATAGTATCACATTTTATTAATTAAAACATTTTTTAAAAGTTCAAACGTGCAATCATGTGCGTGTTAATACAGTTGATTGCATCCCACCATTGAATTAAATCATAGATGCAAACTTATTGGCATATGCATGAATATGCCAAATGTATGTACTATCAATTTATTACTTAATTTTTTTTAATGGACACTAAGCTTACCTCCATCTCTTTGACACTATAGCAAGACTTAACACTAACAATAATTGTAAAATGGTTTTAAAATTTCTCAGTTTGATAAATAACATGGTGTTCAGTATTAATTTTAATGTAGACAAATTTGGATAAATAATATTAATAATTAGGTCACTTGCATAGTGTAGAGCACATGCATAGCAGTGCAAGGCCCTGACTTTGATAACTGCTGATTTGGCTCTAGCAGTCACTGAGCTTTGCTGATCTTGAGAAGCACCATATCCTTAGGCCTGGAATTGACCAATCAGTTGTACAAAGCAGGACTGAGAATTACCAGGAACTGCCCCAGAACTTCTCAGAACTGTATATGGCCCTTATAAAACATTTTAAAGTAGTCTCTGTGAAGGATACCGGGAGCATTCTTACTAATATCCCAGACAATATGGGGACAAATGATATTATATATTATGACCATATATATTTGAAAATATATATAAAATTCCTGAGTGTAGAGCCAGGAGTAACCTCTGAGCATTGCTGAGTGTGATATAGCTCTCCGCCCTGACAAGCGAGGTCATACCCTTAAGCCGCTCCATGTAGCCAGAGGACACATGGCCTGTGCCCCAGTCGTCCCACTGGCGGTCCTAGATGGGTGCAGCCGAACATGGCAGTAAAGATGGTAAAGAAAGCCAGGTGTCCATAATTGTGTGCCCCACAGGCCGGGTCTGAGGCCCGCCGAGTCTCCCAGGAATGGGGCGCAAGCCTAGGGCTCCCCAACCTCACTGTCGCTGCTCGCTGCAGCTGTACCACACGTATGGCCAGTCGGGCCCGCACCAGAGTCCCCCGCCTCGCACCTAGGCGCTATTGTCTGCGTGCCTCCGTGAGCCAGGCGCGTGCAACCGCGCCCACATGGCTGTTCCGCCACTCTCCATGCTCTGCTCACTGCCCATCTCCAACCTCTGGCATCGCTGCCGCCTAGCCTCTTCCCATGCAGTGGCAGCCACCTCAGGCCCCCGCCGCCATCAAGACCCTGAACAAACGGTTTGAGGCTCTTTATACTCCTGAAGCAACCAGATGCCATTGGGCTACACTGGTATGTGATAGGGTCAAATGGAAATGTTACTGGTGCCCGCTCGAGGCAAATCGATGAATAAAGGGATGTCAAGTGATCAAGATATATAAAATATGTATGTATATTTATATGTATGTGTATGCGTGTAATACGTGTATGTATGTGTACATGTATGTGTGTACTGATATTTTCTGGATATAAAAGCCACAACAATTTAACTAGATGTGTACCGAATTCACATTTTAAGATGAGAAAATAGATGTACAGAGAAGTGAAAATATGACTTTACAAATTATGTTAGGTACTTTATGAATAAGCTTTAAAAACCGAGATTTCAGGCCGGGTGATAGTACAGCAGGGTAGGCATTTACCTTATGCTCGCCAACCTGGGTTTGATCCCCAGCAACCGCTATGTTCCCCAAAGTACTTCCAGGAGTAATCCCTGAGTGCAGAGCCATGAGTAACCCCTGAGCATTGCCAGGTATGACCCCCAAAAGCCAAAAAACAAACATAACACACACAAAAAGAGATAATATTTCACTGCAGGCAGCTTGAGCCCAGTGACAATTATTTGTGTATGGTTGTTGCAGGACTCCTAAGGGCCGCTGCATCTGCTCTGGAGTGCCTCCCGCAAATCACTCCGTAGATAAGGGGGTAGTCTAAACGTGGCAGTTTATCCGACCATGTATGCTGTACTAGCTGGTATAAATATTCTCCCATGCTACCACAATCATCGTGGGACTAGCTAGATCTTACCAGCATATTAGCCTGGCCATGCTGGACCCCTAAGTAATTAGACCAGAGAGAAATGCTGTTTGCTTCCAAGCAAACAAGCATGGCTCCCTGATATACTCAAAAGGCAACTAAAATATAAAACTACAATGAAGTAGAAGAGACTTGTGAAGGCTTGGAGAAATATTTAACTGGCATTAGTATTAGTCTTTGGTACAGAGACATGCCATCTCAGAAACCCCCTTTCTCTACACTACAAAGGCATTCCCAGGCAGATTTCGGCTCAAAACATTAGCATAGTAAAGGCCCTAGGTGAGGTGCAGGGAGGGATTACCTAAGGGCATTGGACCCTCCCTGCTTTCCATAACAGTGGGAGGAAGGTCTGAGTTACAGGGATATAAACTAGCCGGTTCCCGCTCTCCGGGTCTTCTTTGTGGGATCTCTCCTTGTGAGCACTCATTCCCCTTGGAAGCTTTTTCTCCTTTACACGTGGTGGTCGCCATCTTGGCCTACACGTGGCTGGGGTTCTAGCCTGGAATCCTAAGCATCGGGCTTTTCCTTTTGCTGATTTGTATGCCTGAACCTGTGATAAGTAAAGCCTTTTAAAACTGCATCGGATTCCTGAGTTTTCATCCGTTCCTCACCGGCCGGGAGGTAGAAGGGAACTTCGCTTCCCGGCACTGTCAGGGACCTGGCGGAGCACCCCGACATATGACCATATACATAAAACTAGCATCTATAGACTACAAAATTATATACAAACTAACAAATAGTAGCATCTATAACAAATAGTAGCTATCTATAAACTTATAGATAGCAAATCTATAAGTCTGCTATGCAGACAATGGGATTTTCAAGAATTAAAAGAAGAAAAATGCTTATCCTTAAAAAAACATTTGATGCATAGAAACAAATTGCTTGACATTTGCTGGATTCTCAGAGAAGGGTGTTTCTGCAGACATTTTACAAATCGAGACTTTAAAACTCAGCTGTGCATTTTCAACAATTTGAAGATTGTCTGACATTTAACTGACACTCAATACATTTGTACTGGATTAAAGGAATAAATCAAAAATGTGAAATGCTGTCCACATAGAATTATTTTTCCTTTGCAGTGGACAAGGCACACATTTAGAAATCTCTGATATTTGTGATGGCAGATAGGAAAGCAATCTTGCAACACTCAGGTTAACCATCAAAATGTGGTCTTAGAATAAGGAAGTGAGTGAGGATAGCCACACAGATGGTGTGGCTGGCCAAAAGAACATTGCACTGCTTGTGTTTTTGGTTTGGGGACAAACCCAGGCCTGTCACATGAAAGGCAAGCACTTTGCCCACTATCCAGCCCCACCTATATATTTTTTCCATTATTTAAAGACTGGTTTACAAAGTTGTTCATAGTACAGTTGTTACAGGCATTTAATGTTCGAACAACAATTGTATCATCAGAGTGACTATTCCTCACTTCTGTCCCATTTTCCCCAAAACTGCCCCTTAGTGGGCACAAATTAATTTATTTTTATATTGCTTGCCACAACTAAATTATCAAAAACTACTTCAGTAAAAGAAAATTTATGAACACTTTTATAACCCAGCACGGGGTCATAAAGTCCTTGTCTGAGGGTTTACTAAGCCGTGTGTTGCTATTTGAGCTGTTTTTGCATTTTCTCTCCTAATTGAGCTTATTTGACTTCCACATTATGTCCCCCTTAGCCACCACCGTGTAAACTCACCCTTTGACTCAGCTCTACAGATTCATGACTAAATCTCAGAATAAAAGTAAGCCAATCCACTAAAATTCATGGGCACACCAGTATTTTGGCTGAAAAATCTAGGACACCTTAGAGAGGAGCGTGGGGTCAATCTCCACCTGCTGAAGCCCTGGCAGCTGTACCCAACCCTGCAGCTGCTGCCATGCCAACGCCCAACTCCATTGCTTCAGAACTAATCTCTGCAGACAGCAAACAGACTAAAATTCCAGGTACACTGCTCAGGCTGAAAGCTCAGGAGCCTTCTCAGAGTTGGGGTGAGCAGACCGACCTCACTGCTTCCCTTTGTACTTCCAGTAGCTTTGGCAGACACAGTCACATGACACAGTCATTTTGATGTCAACTCAAGAGTCCAGTTCTACCAATCCCGGAGTTTTTGGGAGTACATGGACATAGAATCCCCAAAGTTCACAACACCGACCCCCACTAGGAGCACACCAAATCAGACATATTTCTTCCAAAGTTTTTAAATTAATCTGTTTATTTTATTATACCACTTGCAATATACAATTAAAAACTATTCATGAATAGGTTCAGTCATATAGTGTTCCAGCATGCATCCCTCCACCAGTGTACATTTCACAAACCTATGTCCCCAGATTCCCTCCCTCCCTCCTCCATCCTGCCTCTGTGATAGGTACTTTGCATCCCTCTCTCTCTCTTTCTCTCTCTCTTTCTCTCCCTCTCTCCCTTCTCTTGTACTATCTTGTGTATGTTGTGGCTTGCAATACATACGTTTAGGGTTATTATGTATATCCCTCTGCCTACATTCAATGCTCAGTTCTTTCAGCATTTTATTTGTGACTCTTCAGAAGATTTCACATTGCTTCCAATTTGCAGGACTCTTACCTAGAGACTGCAAACTTCTTTACAGAAACAAAAATGAATAAGACAAATAACAGAAAAAGGAAATTTAGAAAATATGAGAAACCACGGCTTTCCTGTTAAGTATAAAGCTTATTGGGCAGGATCAGAAGAATACTAAAAGCACTGAATACTCCCATCTCACTGACTTCTTGCCAATATGATTAGGAAAGGAAGAGTGAATCTCATAGTATCCACAGACTCACAGAGAAGTCTACTTAAAATGGATTACTTCTGCACCATGGGCAGCCGATCAATAAAGATGTGGATTGCAATGAGAACGGAGATGACTGTGGGCTGAGTAGTTACCCTCTGTGTCTCTTTAGAAAATTAATTAAAAATCAATGAAGTGTGCAACCTATTAATATAGCAACCTCCAGATTAACAGATAGAAGTTAAGCCTCTCTCTGAGCATACATAGTGTGTAAATACATCCAAGCACTATGGGGATGTGGTTGAATGTCTGACAGTTGAGCAGAAACAGTTCATTTCAATATTCTGTGGTTCCAAAGACTTGCATATTACTGTTGGAGAACTATAAATGAAAACCAAATGAAACTGGAAGGAATATGTACATTATTTTTTGTTTATAAAACAATTATCAAAACTTTTATATGGTATCCTTTTCTCAAAGCAAAACATCTGTCATCATCTAGAACAAAAGACAAGGTAATAGATACTTTTAAAGTGTGGTTGACTTAGATTTGTAATTCCCGGTAGTTGAGGGTTTTTTCTTTAGGTTTCTAATTAGATTAAGAATTTTCCTATGGGAAAATGTGACATTCTTAGGCAGCTAAAAATATTTCATTGATTTGAGTCAATTTCTAATGTTGACCCAATGTTACAAGTTCATTTGTAACATGTTTAATTCGATTAAATTTTGCTTCCATCTTATCTTAAAACCGGTGAATGTCCCATATTTTAACAAGTGAAACTCAGAGTTGTGATAGCAGTACCCTCCTGTCTGCAAGTTACTCACTACCCATACAGTCCTTTCTTCACTTACTTCCTCATAGCCTGCTCAGATTCATGTTTCTCTTGTTATTTCCTAAGATTACTTCCTGCTTTTAAAGCTCCTTAGGAGCTGAAGAAATAGTACAGAGGTATGGTGCTTGTTTTATGTGCAGCAGACCTAGGTTTGATACCTGCCTCCACTAGCGCCCACAGGGTTCACAAGGCCTCCACAGGATTGACCCTGTGTACAGAGCCAGGAGTAAGCCTGAGCACAGCTGGGTGCGGTCCCAAAATCAAACATTTAAAAAGAAAGACATATATAATTGCAATTTTTAGTTCCTACTTTATTACGCCCCCTCTTTATCCATGTCTGTCTGTCTGTCTGCCTATCTGTCTCTTTCTCTCTCTATTTCTCCCTCTCACAGCTATGTCTCTAGACCTAGCATGACAACGTGGAGAAAATAATTCAAGTTTCATTCCTGCTTGACTTATTTTCTAAGATTATATCATCATAAGCAGGTCCAGATCTCATCACACATTAAATGAAGATTGCCTAGCAATCATTAATCTCAGAGCTGGATCTGTTATAGAAATTCTAATTATTTGTCTGAGTTGCCCCTCTTGGTGTTACAGAAGTTGCAATTTAGAATAAAGCAAAGGAATCAATGATGACCTTCCCATCTGCGTCACCCTGTCAAACTCTATCTTCCATCAGGGTCTGAAAAAAGTGTTCTACCTGATTCTGAAGAAAGTGCCTCTAACTACCCTCACCAAGCAATATTAATTGCTATTATGGAACCCATGTTAAAACATTTATTTTCCTTCTTCCTCATATCCCCATCAGCACTAGTTTGTTTCATCCTTTCTGATATGTGCCAGTATTGTTCATGTGAGGTATATCTTGTTGCTCTGATTTACATTTTCCTGATGATAATATTTCAGGGCATTTTAATTAACTATATAAGTATACTAACTATATATGCACATATAAATCATAAATATAAACCTTATATTATATAAACCACATTATACATATTTATATACATATATACTATACATCACTTCACTTCACTTGTATCACTTGTCTTCCCATTGTCCATCGATTTGCTCTAGTGGGCACCACTATTATCTCCATACATCCTGTCACATGCTAGTGTAGCCCAAGAGCATCTGCTCACTCCAGGAACATGAAGAGCCTCAAACCATTCCATCAGGTTATGGGAATGAGGTTTACAATTGTTCTTAGTATTTGGCATATCTTAATATTATTACTGGTGCCCGCTCTAGCAAATAGATGATCAACGGGAAGATCGTGATCGTGATTTGGTATATCAAATATAACACGGGTAGCTTGCCAGGCTCTGCCGTGCAGGTGGGATACTCTTGTCCCCTCTCATCTCGAACATTTATTGGTGAACCATACGGCCGCAGAGTGGCTGTGTGAGCTGGGCTTGTGATCAGCTCTTCTGCGGGTGGAGTTCTGATGAGGAGGGTCCAGATGTGGAAAATGGCGGCCCTCGTGGTGGGGGGTTCCTCTGACTTCTTGCAGGCTCTGCTGGGGTGGCAGGCCAGGGCTAGAACCAGCCATCCCTCCCAGGCGCCTCATGATCATCTGTAGAACAAGGAGAGCTGGTTGTAGCTCTCCCCATGTATTTGAGTCTTTGGATCAGGCATACCTGGGCTGATATATATATATATATATATATATATATATGTACATATATAATATATTATATATGTATAGGGAGAGATATACATATATAAGTACATATATACATATACATATATATGTATGTATATATGTACTTATATATATATATAAGTACACATATATATAGGTGCGTACATATATATAGAATATATATATATATATAGGCATGGTGGCTGTGGGCACCCACTGCTGCCAGAGCTTCTTGTGCAACATCCACGCTGCTTACGGGGGGGTGCGGTCCAGCACCAAGGTGCTGGGCCTGGGGCTCCTGCTCTGCCTCCTGCTAGTGCTGCCGCTGCCACACCCTGACCTAGGCCCGCCCTTGCCACTGTCCCATTCCTGCTCCCCACCCCGCAGTGTTCAGCTCTCGCTTCCACCTGGAGTGTGACCCCCGCCCCAGAGATGCCCAAACTTCTGGCCCTCACCCCCCAGGCTGGCCCCAGACCTGGGACTCGAAGCGAGCTGTGGACGCAGGCACTGAATGCCCAGGGAGCCAGAGGCTGCTTGAGCCAGAGGGGGTACGGGGTAGGAGTTGAGGGACAAGAGAGCAGCATGACGAGTCCCGACAACCCGATCGTCCAACCAGAAGTGTCCCCGACACGTTCCTTGAGTACTCTGGGGCAGGGGGCACACTGCTACCCGCCCAGGGACCAGCACCCAGCCCAGCTGCAACCCACCAACACAGCGGTTTGTCATCTGCACCCCACCCACACTGGAGCCTCCCACAGCTTTGGTGTCTCAAATAAACACATCCTCACCCTTAAAATATATATATTTATATAAAATATATATTACGTAATATATAATATTATATAATATATAATATCTTATATAATATATAATATCTTATATAATATTATATAATATATAATATATTATATATTATAATATAATATTATATATAATATTATGGTGTATAATATTATATATAATATTATATGTATTATATAATATAATATATAATGTATAATATATTATGATATATAATATATATTATATAATATGGATAAATAATTATCCATATTATTTGCAAGAGAGTTGCAAGAGGGTTGAAGCAATTAACTTTCTTCCTAGTAGTGAATGATTTGGCCATCTCTCATCTGTCAAAGACCACAAACGGTCCCTTATTACCACCTGGTGTGGCCCAAACCCTCCCATCCCCAAATACATAGATGTTTTAGAAATTCCTAGAAAATTAGAAATATTTTGGATATGAACTTCATTTTGAATTTGGCTCCTGCTTTAAAGTTCTTACTATCACCATGTAACAATTAAGTCACCTATTCTTCCAATGTAAAATTTAAAAACATATTTTTTGTTTTTTGGAATTCTCTTTAATAAAACTGTCTAATTTGAAGTTTTCCTATATGATTTAATTTTTAACTTATATTTTCAATTAAAGTTTTCTCCCTATGTCACAATATACAAAATTGAGCTATATCTCCTAACTTTAAAAAAAATTATAGACCTTCTGAAAGGGCAGTACAGTGAAACAACACACAAAAGTCAAGGAACTGAATTAATGGGTTTAATGAAACCAGTGACCTTGGGTTACAAAACTCAGTTGCTTTATTTTGCTGTCAGAGTGAATTTATTTGAATCATAATTTCTACATTCCTTTACAATTATAATAATGTTTGGCAGAGTTGGACTACCTTTATATGAGTTCACTCTATTCAATTTCATTTTTAAAACATCTAATGCAAATTTAATACTTTCATCTTTTATGACAAGACTTAGCTCAATCTGATATAATCACTGTATTAACATTTTTTACCCATTCAAACAGCCCAATTCACTATTACAAAAACAGCAAGCTTCCCCCAGACTATCATTAATTCCCACTGTTTTAATTACAAGAAAAAAAAACACTCGATGTAAGGTTTCGTGAATAATGGCACTGTAAACACAGTCTTATGCAAAGATATAAAAATAAAATGGAGTAAATTTTTCTGTCAGTATTCTGCTAGTTATACCATTTTATGGGCAAAAAAAATGAGGTCTATTAAAACATAAGTGCTCTAAAAGACAAAACAAAATATTAATACAAATCAGGGGGCATTTGTTACAGAACTAAGTTTAGTTGAGGAGAGGAGGGTGTGCATCTGGGGTAAAAGATACATTTTGGGGACCGGAGCGATAGCACAGCGGTAGGGCATTTGCCTTGCACGCGCCAACCTGTGTTCAATCCCTGACATCCCATATGATCCCCCGAGCTCCACTAGGAGTAATTCCTGAGCAAAGAGCCAGGAGTAACCCCTGAGCATTGCCAGGTGTGACCTAAAAAAGCAAAAAAAAAAATAAAAAGATATATTTTGTGCTTGTCTGTGTGTATGTGTGTGTATAAATATATATTCGCACTTTTTTTTGAATTTAGTAATGAAGCCCCCCTTGAATGACGTATAATCATTTCTGTTCTTTGGAAACATATGAAATATATATTCATGGATCAACATTTTAATAAAGTAGTTCTCTTCGGGGCGGGATAGCCCCGGGTAGAGCATTTGCCTTGCCGCGGGCCCATGAGACTCGCAGACATGGGGCGGCTGCTACTGGCTCTCCTGGCCAGCCGCCGGGCGCCGGGGGGTGGTGGGTTCTAGCCTGGCCCACCACCCCAGCAGAGCCTGCACAGCGCCCCCCCATGGGGGGGCCTCATTTCCCTCCGACTTCTCTCCGTCAGACCTCCACCAGCCAGCTCAGCGCCGCTCTCGAGTCCCACCCTGCGCAGACTTTCTAAACGGCTCAGGTATGCTGGTCCAGAGACTCGAGACTGGGGCAGAGCTGTACTGGCCTCCCTGTGCAGCGCTGAGGCGCCCGGGAGAGGTGGGTCTGTCCAGGAGGGAGCGCCCAGGGGCCCTCGCTTAGATAGGTAGTTTGTGGGGCCGGTTCATATATATGCAAATACGTAACAAATGCCTTATTCGATGGATTGATGCTCTTTATGTCCTGGAGCGCAGATGCCCTTGGGCTTAGCATGGCGGCTCGGGGTGTTACTGGGGCCCTGAGCATCGTGAAACGGGGCGTGTAGTGAGCACATTCATTCAGATTTAATGAAATGATTTTTTACTGCACAGCAACAACAGTTTTATTTTTCTGTTTCCTCTCTTTCATTTTATATATATATACTGAAATTGTTTGTTAATGACTTGTATAAGAAGATGAAATATATTCAAATATTAATGTTAGTGCTGCTTAAGATTGACCAGAAACAAAGTCCAACAGTAATTTATTTAATCAGTCTATATAGAAGCTACCCTTTATTAAGAATGTATGTCACAAGAACATAGCTGGAAATTGATAGGAAAAGAGAGAGCTCATACTATATATTTTGTGGCTAAATTATAATCATCACAATATTATTAATCAAAATAATTTATCACAGAGTGAAAAAAGGGTTCTTTTCTAATTTCTTTTCCCAGAGAAAGTGGATTTAAGTGCAGATTATTAAAAGATAACTAACTTTAAGTGAAATATTGTTGACAATAAATATTCTAGAGTAGACAAGGCAGTTATACATACATATATTTACCCAGTACACATACCCACACACACACACACACACAAAATACACAGATTTATCAACTTATATGGTAATAAATGTTATAATGGAGAGATAGAGCTGTTCTTATTTGGGAATTTAATATGAATTCTGTGGGCCAGAGCAATAGTACAGCAGGTAGGGCATGCCTTGCACACAGCCGACTTGGTTTGGTCTCCAACATCCCATAAGGTCCCATGAGCAGCACCAGGAGTAATTCCTGAATGCCGAGCCAGGAGCAACCCCTGAGCATCACTGTGTATGACCGAAAAAGAAAAAAAAAGGAATTCTGAATAGATGGATAATAAATATTTGTTAATAAATGAGGCAAGGTAATCTTGAAATTTTCAAAAAAAATTTCACTCTTTTAAGTTAAATATATGGATAAGTAAATATTTTCTATTACAAGGAATCAATGACATGTCTAAACTATGAATGAAAATCATTGCATATATCATATATGTGATATATATCATAATATATATATCATACATTTTACATATGAAAGAGAAGCTTTCCTTGCATATATATATCATACAATCGTTTGCATATGAAAGAGAAGAGTTAAAAGACAGAACAATTTTTTGAGATTAAAAATGTGTTGTTGTCTTTCTTCTAAAATATTTATACTATAGAGATGAACTATAAAATTTATAAAATTGAATATTGAATATATAGAAGACCCCTCAAAGATAAAAATGATACATTTCTTTCCATCATTTTATTTACACATAGCATCACTTTCAATCAGCTTTCAAATTAACATTCAGATCTAGATACTAAGATATTACTACCTTACATGTAGATTTGGATAATGTCAAATTATCTGACATTCTGAAATTTTATTAGAATCATTTAACAAAAATACATAGAACTTACTCTAAAAAGTAACATGCATTTTGTAATTACAGTAAAATATACCAAATTATATACTGAAATTAATATGAAAATATTGTGCTTTTTAAAGAGTTGAGCTATTTTGTAAAATTTTGAATTTTGCATTTTGTAGCCAGCACAAAAGTTACAATTTGTATCAGCTAACATTTATAGCTATAGTGGAATTTTTAAATTAATAAATGGTCACTCATTATAGTACAAATAAAAATTAACTTCAACTCACAAATGTGTAAGCTGTCCTTTTCTGAGGACAGGAGCTCATATCCATTTTCTAAACTGAACACCTATAGTTCACATGCAGTGTGTATTAAATCTGATTATGAAATAGAATTACATATAGCATCTCTAAAGAAATATCATTCCCAATTAATATGTATTGTGTTATAGCCTATTCTATTATTAAAGATGAATTACAATACATAAAGTTGAGTTTAAAAAACAGAAAACTAATTTAACAAGAGTGTAAAAATACCCGTTTGGAGAGTGTAGCTAATGAATACAGTACACTTTAACTAAGAATTACTTGATTCACATGTAAGTTAGAAGCATGAATATAAGTGTGCTTTAACAGAGAATATGAAACCTTCAGTGAATGGTGAGGCAATTGTCAAACAGAAAGTATTTATTGAGGTTGTATTATATTTTACATACTGTAATATATAGCTTCAAGGTTTTAAACAATGAAAATACATTTAATAGTTAATTTGTAAGTCCTGTCCTCAACATTTTATACAGCAATGCTTTGAAATTTGTAGTGTTGTCATTTCATTACAGGCAATCAAAATGAAGCCTGGATATATTAAGAATATATTAAGACCTGGGTATATTATGGAATCCATCAAGTCTGTAAGAAAGTCTATGTTGGTACAGGACTAGAGATGAAATGGGAATAAGATTAAAGGTTTATTTAGGGGTTATGATTCAAATTTTGGATTTCTGTTTAGAATTATGGTTTTTAACAAGAACAATGAAAGCTTTGTGAGTATTTTAGTTGGTAAGTTTGGAAGCAGCATGAATGAATTGCATTTTAAGAAAATAAATTGCATTTTAAGAAAATCTCATTAAAAAAGAAAAGGAGAGTGAAAGGCTATTTTCTACATCAAATGACAGTTGATGGAAACCTGGGTGTAGATGATAGCAAATAACTGAGGTAAAGATAAAGAGAACCTTTTGTAAGCTATTTAAAAGCTAAGGTCAGCAGCACTCACTACCAGACAGAAATATTGAGAAAGAGGAAAAGTTAGAATGATTTCTATTTCTTTACTATTAATGTTACTGGTTTTGGCATATCAAATATGACACGGAGTATTTGATAGCTTGCCAGGCTCTGTCGTGCGGGTGGGATACTCTTGTAGTAGCCTCTTATTTTGTGCATGTGTTGATGAATACAGGGAAAGATCAGCTTTTCTGCTGGGTGGAGCTCTGACGAGCTGTGGAGTCCGGATGTTGAAAATGGCAGCCCTCATGTTGTGAAGGTTTGCTCCGGCTTCTACTGAGGCTCTGCTGGAATGGCGGGCCAGGACTAGAACCCACCTTCCCTCCTGGGCACCTCATGATCAGCTGGGCACAGGGAGAGGCGGTAGCAGCTCTATCCCATGTCTCTCAGTCACTGGATCAGGCACACCTGGGCTTGAAATAGACCGCTGTACAGTGGGACTCTAATGAGCGGGGCTGGGATTGGCTTTTCTGCTAGGTGGAGCTCTGACAAGCTGTGAAGTCCAGATGTTGAAAATGGCGGCCCTCATGGGCCATTTATGGTTTGAGGCTCTTCATATTCCTGGAGCAAGCAGTTGCCCTTGGGCTACACTAGCATATGGCAGGACGTATGAAGATGTTACTGGTGCCCACTCAAGCAAATTGATGAACAACGGGAAGACAAGTGAAGTGAAGTGATACTATTAATGACCAAATGGTGATATATGTAAAGCTAGCATTTACATTGTTCAGGTTTCTGCTTAAATGTCTACTCTAAGAAGTCTTCTCCAGCTGTTTGAACAAAACTAAAATCTGATCTTTGTAAATCTCTAAGTCTTTGACATATTTTAATTTATTTTCTTGAAGAAACCCACAAATATAATCAAGGCATTAATCTAGTGTTTTCAACCTTTCTATACCTGCAAATCAGTGCTTTAGAGAAATAGCTTGCATATCACACATGAGCACAATCAATATTTATTGAGTGAAGAAGTGAATAAATGATTCATCCAAATATATGTGACAAGTGAAATTGTGGGTTTGATTGACATCCCTCTCCTGGGAACAAGTGAGAAAACACATGAAGATAATAGAAACAATTTAGAGGCTCAGGGGAATAAAACAAATGACAACATCAGAGCAGCACAGAGATGTTCCAACAACAAAAAGCAACGCAGCGGAAAATCCATATATTTGTCATTTTAAAAGTGACACTCAGAACTGCAAAAATCAAGCAAATAAATAAACATGAACAGTTGGCAAACAATGTCAGATGTCAGAGTGCAATATGGGAAGAAGGCTTGAAGAGATCCTAATGAATTGGCAGTTACAGAGTCTTCATTAGCGTTATTAATACAATTTTTGCTTCAGTGTTAGGAGCAATGACAGACTTGAGTGTTTGAAAAGGAATCAACTGTGAAAAAGAGACAGCCAGTTGAGACTATTCTTTTGAAAGGTGTTGGTTCTGATGAAATGAAGCAAGGTGGGGTACTGGTAAAGAATGAAAGCAGAAGGGATATAAAAAGAAGTATGTAAGAGTTTATGCAGAACCCAGAGATATTTCTTGGTGCTGTTCATGGAATTTGGTCAAGAAAAAAAATCAACTAAATATCGAAATACAAAAAAAAATTACTTGACTATTCAAGTGGGTGCTGTTCACAGTTAACAGATATAGGGGCAAAAGTGAAGTACAGTGGGTAGGGCACACGCTGACCTGGGTTTGATCCCTGGTATCCCATATGGTCTCCCCAGCACTGCCAGGAGTAATTCCTGGGTGCAGAGCCAGGAGTAACCCCTGAGCATTGCCAGGTGTGACCCGACAAGTAAAAAAGAAACAAAAAACAAAATAACAAAGTTAACATTGTAGAAAGACTAAAGTAAAAATCATAGCATTTGAACTGAGTTATATTCAGTTAATTTAAGCAAGAAGATTAAACCAAATGTTATCTCTTACAAAGTCTAACTCAGTAAATTTGCTTATACTGTGCTACTAACTGATGCAATGTATTCTAGAGTCAGGCCATCTGACTTACGGTTACATAAAATAATCGGTTCACAAAACAAGATTTAGAAAAAAAATTTAAACAGTGTATAGCAACAATTGTTAGTGCCTTTTTGGTACCAAGCATATAGTGGACTAGAAGTATCAGACACTATCAGTGCTAAATGTAAATTACTTTATCTCTAGACAACTTTTCTTAGCACATTTCCATGAATATAGAAAGTTACAGCAATGGTTTATTTGCACGTCTTTTAAGTAACATAATTCCAATAAATAGCTTAATCTTTTTCTATGCAGAACTCCTGTACATATAACTTATGGTGAAGGATGAACAATAATCTACTTTAAGAAAAAATTAAAATTTTGGTTTGTGTCTCAGGTAATATGGCTTTAATCAAATAAGCAAATAGGCAAATTTCTCTCCCTTTTTACAATAGTGGAAAAAAGCTACTAAGTATCCACTCTTAGAAGTACTTTCCTATTTATTCCCTTAAAGATCAATTAAATATTGATATATAAAAATTAAAAACAATGATGTGTTGTTGTTACCCACTCACCGTATTAGATTATCTCTAACATAGTTTAATTTAAGGTATGTAAATAGTACCAGATACTTTTGGGGGAAAATATTCTTTTATAGTTTATATAAAAACTTCATTTCATTTGAAAAATATTAGACTTATAGAGAGCTTCAGTTCATATAAAAACTTCATTTCATTTGAAAAATATTAGACTTATAGAGAGCTTCAAAAGGTTTACCTAATGTGATGCTACCAGTTGGTTCATTCATTATTTCTAGTAAGTTTATAATGCCAAACAATTAATATTAATATAAAACTTATTTAAAGTAGTATGTATGAGCTGATGTGAAAATAATTAAGTATGAAAACAATTTATAAATAAATATAAAATGTGTTTGAGAGTATTTTTATTTAGAAGAGAAACATTACAAATTGAATTCACAGGATACTCACCTTCCCATTTAGTACAGTAATCTCATGCAATCCATCTTCATTTCTTTTGTGTAGTGTTAGATTTCAAGCAGAAAATTCCTAGCCTATCTTTTCAATGATTTTCCATTTCTTTATTAAATATCATATGTGCTTCTGGACTCAAGGTACAATGTAATGGGTTTAATAATGAAATGGTAACACTTCAAGAAAGTAGCAAATTAATATTTGATTAAACTAAAAATATATACTGCTCTCATTTAGTAGGAGTATAATTAAATTCATATCTTTAATGTTGAAGGTCTCTTAAGTCCGCAGCTCATTTAAAAAGTATGTTAAAATCCAAGGTAGTAGATATCACTCAAAGCCACTGCACTGTATGACTCCTGAGACTGTACTCACAGAAAAGGTTTGGTTTATTTATTTTCATCATATTTGTCAGTTATATTTACATTTTATGATATTTTCCTTTTATATTTTTGTACTCCAGTATTTTCTCTACCATTTAAAGAGAAGAAAATAATGAAAATGAACCAAATAAATGATAGTGTACAGTTTTTTTTTAACTTTAAATCTAGCAAACATTTTTTAAATAAAGGGGGCACTGGTGGAGGGATCGGTGCTGAACACCATATGACTGAAACTCAAACACAATCCTCTTTGAATTATATATCTCACAGTGGTATAATAGAGTTTGTTTTTATTTAACAAAAGAAATTTCTTATCATGTTTGGGTTTGCAAACTGAAGAAGTACAAAACTCCTATAG
This sequence comes from Cryptotis parvus, assembly GCA_021461705.1. Classification (NCBI taxonomy): domain Eukaryota; kingdom Metazoa; phylum Chordata; class Mammalia; order Eulipotyphla; family Soricidae; genus Cryptotis; species Cryptotis parvus. Next base: position 41,410 of record JAJIBD010003103.1, on the reverse strand, counting down.
AAGAGCTGCCAGGAACACGTGACATTAGTGGGATGCCCAGGTTTTGGACTCATAATCATATGCTTAAAAGGCATTCTTACAGAGACACTGAGCTTCTGCTCTTTCTCCCTGCGTACATTGACATACTTTAACTAAATATTGTGTACTGACCACATATGTGAAATAGCTCACTTTAAGCCCACCTAGAGCCTGAGATACTTACAAGGAGAATATGAACTTAGATCCTGTGAATAAAAGCTCAAAAGACATTATGCAGTACAGTATTTGATTTGTGTTTAAGAGGTTATGAAGCTGAGAATTCAGCTCATTCTAAATTCATGTATGTCGCTTTATGCTTCACAACTTAGAGCATATTTTGAATATAGTATTTATAAAATCAAGTACCTAGTTCTACTGAAGCTAAAAGACCTCAAAATTAAGTTTACTAGGGCAGATACATTTTTGTCATTTTTAGACATGATTATTGTTGTTGTGTTATATCTTGTTTTTTGGGCCACACCTGGTGTTCCAGGCCTACTCCTGGCTCTGCTCAATGATCACTCCTGGTGGGACTTGGGGACCATACAGGGTTGCAGGATCATGCTCCAGTTGTCTACATACTATTGCTTTAGCCTTGCCATGGAAATAGTTTTGAAGATAATGTCAGAGAATTCAGGAAACCAGAATTTTAAAGAGTACATGTGTCAAGAGACAATTATAGAAGATGTCAGTCAGGAGTTTATTGGTTTAATTTAAAACTTCACATCTTCTACTCCGTTTTAATTGGGATCATTGTAATTGATGTTATTTAGTGTCTGGGAGAAGAGACCCATGAGAGCTCCATTAGCCTTCTTGGGATAACAAGCAAAGGTAATAACTTTTCCTATTAAGCAAACAAAGACCGTGGCCAGCTCTCATTTGGCTTGTCAATGCAACTTCCCGCCAGAACAGTTGCGCCTCTTCACTTGTGAACAGAATTGGCTGACTCTCTAGTTCACAAGATGAGCTGTCAGTATCACCTGCCACGTTGAGAAACAATTCCTAAATGAAATACTCATGTACTATAAACCATGCTTTTGCAGAATGATCAGTCCTTGCTACCTAAAGCGAATTCTGTGCTTTATTCTCAATGCTGCTCTGTCAGTATCTTTTGAATTTTTTCTTTCTAAAAAAATATCATTAACAAAATGGATCAGAATTCACTCTTTTTGCTATAGCCATCAGTTTCCAGGGAAAAATCCTATAAAATATTGGTAGTATACATTCATTAAGTGTATGAAACCCAAAATTCATCATTGCGTATGTAATCTTTACACATTTACATCATTGTGTATGTAATCTTTTACACATTTGCAAGTCAAAGTTCTTTGACTGACTTATATTAACGACTATAGAGCAGCTTATCTGAGAATTCAAATTCCCTAAATTTAGGAAAAGATGGTATCACAGGGCTCTTTGACACCGCTCTAAGCAGTAGGTGGCGGCACTAATCAGCTGGCACGCTTGGTTTCATTTTGGCTTGGTTTGGTTTGGTGAGTTTTGCTTCGTCTCTATTTGGTTTTGCTAAGTAGAAAAATTTTCTTAAGCATCAGAATGAAAACAAAACAAATTAAAACATGTCCCTACACTTTATATAAAAAACATATCTGACGAGATTTCTCATATTTGAAGTATGCGTAAAAATTAAAGAATAAAATCACAAAAATATGTTGTCATGTATTTTACCCTAGATCATTGATAGTAAACACTTACTAATATGTTTACATAATTTTACTACTTGAAATAAAATGCAACCAAAGCAACATATGTCCAGAAGCAAAGATTTACAAAATTATGATCTCTATCCTCAGTTATTGCTGGCTTTGAGTGAATACTTGTAACTAAGATTCTTTACACTTTACACATGCCTAACTTTGCCAATTTTACAAATTTATGATCTTGCATTGAGTGGCTTGAATTTCTTAAAAATTCTGGTATTTAAACACATGGGCTTTTTATTTTTTGGCAGGGTGGTGGGATAATTACATATTGTTATATATGTATATACATGCATGTATGCATAAATGAAATGTTCAAAATTACTCTGTAAACTCATTGAAGCATATATTTGTGTGACACCTATCATGATGGAAGAATTTGAAGTTGTTTTGCCTTTTGGAGAGTCCAGAAAATCCAGGAGTAACTCCAAGGGTCTGATATACGCAAAACATGCACTCTCCTTAGCAACTTGGAACTACTCAAAGTATTGAGTGTTGAAGAGGATGGATAGAGTCAGGTCTTATTCTAAATGATCACCTGTTCATACTGCATCATGTGATAAGATCCATGGAAGTCATTGTTTCTTGAAAGATACCTCATTCTTAGATTATGCCTAGACATATAATCCATCTGATATTTTTAGGGTAAGAGCTCCAAAATTGTTTGCTTAAAGATAATTACTTCATTTTCAATGTTAATATTCCCTTTGATGATATAATTTTTATATATAACTCTACTTATCTATCGTGCCTTCTGTGTGTAATAAATGTTAATCATTGTAGCGACAGGCATAAGATAAATTCATATTTGCTGTCATACTAAGACTTTCACCAATATACTAAAGCTAATGCTAACTGCCAGTTACATTAGAAGAACAGAAATATGTAACACTGAACAGTCTAGACTAGAGCTGAGCCCTTATTTCTAGTTGAGAAGTGAATCTTCACTGTATCAACAACTGCTCTTGAATTGTGCTCAGGAGATGAAGGTCAGGGGAAGAAGAGCACTTGAATCTAGCAGCCCTAATCCACATGTTAAAGTTAAGGTTAAACTCACAAAGAGAATGATATAGTTTCTTCTCAACCATAAATAGATTCGAAGAGTTGGCTACATTCAAGGATGACTGAATTTTTATGGTGTGGGTTTTACCCCTAACCTTCTAAATTGAGATTGTTAGCCCTGATTCCCACAGCCTTCCATGCCACTTGCAGAGACCAAATCACTAGTTAGAGGAGCTGCTGTTCTATGTGGAGTTTAGGCTCAGACACAAACCCTTACACCACTTTGAGACTTCTTCAACTGCTTTTGACTCACTTGCTCTTGGGCCTTTGGCTTTGGTTCTGGCTACCCCTACAGCACCTATCTCTGTGTGAAATCATTCATGTGGGACACTCAGCAACTGCTTTGCCTCACTCACACGCTGTATACCTCTCACCTCACAACTCACACCCTGGGAATTCCCTCTTGGTAAAGGCACCGAGACTTGCTCAGTAAGGCCACGACCCTCCATGCACAACCGGAAGTATACGAATTTAGCACATTGGAGGAGGGACCGTTGAACCGTTGAACAATGAAGGCTAGGACATTAAATAAAGTCTTAAATAAACTCTTCTGCCTTTTCTTTCTTGGAGAGTCTTTCCTGAAATCCAATTATCCTGATGCCTTAGAGATTGCCCCAACAGATGAGCAAAGATTTCCCTGAGTTTAGCTTTCCTGAGATTGAACTGCCTTATAAGGATAGAGCACAAAGGCTTCTGCATTCAGCTTTGCTTTCAGGACAACCCAAGCTAAACCACACATGGCTTACAAAATAGGAAATCCAGATCAAACCCAGAGTGAAATCTCTCAACCATAGTTAATTCTTGCTGAATCTCCTTTAAACACTGAAATGAACAGTCACCATTTTTACTGCTGTAAGGTGAACACAGAGGTATTATTAACTTAACCAAATGCTCTGGAATAAGAGAAACATTTCTTCTTTTCCTTTTCCCTACCTAGTAATAAAATGATTGAAATTATAATCAGAATTTAATTCAGAATTTGATTTTGATTATCATGCGCTTATTTGAAAAACAGCAAACTATAGTTTAGAAAACTACCCAATTTATTTTTTATTTGGATAAAAGCTAGGATAGCTCATTAGCCTCTCTATGAAGTTTCACATCACCTCAAATAATGACTATTTATATCCAAAGCCAGTATGTGGCAGTGTTCAGAAATGTTGAAATAAGAGGAATACATTTTCTTGTAACTTGCAGCACACACGGTTCTAAGAATATAGTAGAGCTGAGTATGAAATCAGAGCAGAACCAACAACTTCCTGATAGTGAGGTTGTGTCTCTGTTTAAACAGCCTGTTTACTTTAATATTTGTTGTCCAAAAAAAAAAACAGGGGCCAGAGCGATAGCCCAGCGGGTAGGGCGTTTGCCTTGCGCGGTGGCCTGTGCCAGCCTGGGTTCGATCCCCAGCATCCCATATGGTCCCCTGAGCACCGCCAGGAGTAATTCCTGAGTGCAGAGCCAGGAGAAACCCCTGAGCATTGCCGGGTGTGACCCAAAAAAAGCAAAAAAAATGAATAAATAAATAAAGTAAATGGTGATCTCACCACTTCCCTGGAGGTAAATGGAGCAGAGTTAAAGAAGAACTATTTGCACATACCTCTGGGAATAAAAGTGCTACAATATCAATATTCAGTTTACCTCAACACAGCATTAAGGAACTATGAATTAGTCAACTTTTATGTTTGCTTTATTACCATTTTTATTATACCTTCTAATATATACTACGTCTGGAATCACTCCTGACACAAAGTTAATAATCAATATCAGATAGCGACATTTGAAAAATAACAACAGCAGATGTATAACATTTTTGGAACCATACCAGAACCCAAAGATAAATAAAGTTTTCCCTAAACCCCCTGTAATCACCATCAATTACTATCCTTCTCATGGCCTTCTTGTCAAAATTTATATTAGAGCTCTACAAGCTTGTAAAACATATCAATGCTACTTTGTAAATAACATTTAAATTACTTATATTATTATGAATAAAAATGAATAGCATAAGTTACACTGCCTCATCCATCAATCTATACTTCCCTTAGATGAAATTTGCTTTCTATAGTCAATAATAATTTGCTACATTTCTATAGAACTTTCAGTTATTTCTTATTATCACTAACATATTGTTGGATATTATATTAGTGCTATCAATTATTACATATATTTATGTGTGCAATATGTAATTAAGGGGGTGTGGGCATACCAGTAGTGCTAAGTGCTTACTTCTTTCCATATTCTCAGCAGAGGTCGCTCCTGATGGGGCTCAGGGGTCCATACGTGGTGCCCAGGATCAGACCCACGTCAACCCTGTGCAAAGCAAGCTCCTACTAACTCTATTATCACTTCAACCCATAACAATTATTTTTATAAGACTTTCAGTAGTCTACACAGTCCCTTGAATATAAGAGATTGGTAAATATTTGTGGTTTAATGAATGCATTTTTATTGGACTTCAAACATCCCAGCACTGCTAGAACATTAATTTCTGAGTGTGGGTTAATGACTATTATTAACTGAAAGATGAACATCTTAATAATCTATTCACTATAAAAACAACTGGGAGTAGACTATGCAAAATTTAAGTATAATCACCTCTCAACAACCAGGTCAATGCAAATTCAAAATCTGCACATTTTGCTAGTGGAATCTTTATCTAGGCAAAAATATGAAGAAACAAATTCTACTAAACACACTAGTGTTATTTATTAAAAATAATCTCTCATATTTCAATGTGCCAGACTGAAGAATATAGCCATCTGACTTCTTATGTTCTGTGTATAATACAAATTGAAGGGAAAACATTTAATAACTTTCTGAAACTTTCAGGACTAGATAGATAGTATATTGAACAGGCTACTTATTATACGAGACTTATTCTAATTCAATCCCCAGTACCACCTATGACCCCCACAGCCCCACCTTGAAACTTCCCTGAGTACAGATCTAGGAGTTAGACCTAACACCACTGAGTGTGGCCCTGAACAAACAAACACACAAACAAATTTCCAAATATTTCAATTCAGTCTGTTTGATTCTTAACCTGAACTCATATACTTCTTAAACTCTAATCCAATCACATTTTGTATTTTTCTTCAACCCAAACTCAGTATTTTCTGATTTTCCTTCTCTTGTCAGTAAGCAAACATAACTAATCCAGAGCATGCTGCAAAAAAGGCTGCTCAAAGCAATCAGTGCTCCCATGACATACATTAACAAGGATCTACTCTCCTACAGAACAACTAGACATAGGTGTTATCTCCTCATTCTAAAAATGATCAAGGTAAAGAGCTTCAGAGACTCAGAGCATCTTCCATCTAAGACACTCTTCAGCTATGTGCTGTGATGCACTTGTTTAATAATGATTTCAGGTCTGGGAAAGGGAGGAGGAAGTCTATCTGTGTACTTGGTAACTCCCTTATCCCACAAAACAAAGTTAGTTTTTAGTTCCAGGGGTTTCTGGCTCAGGGGCTCTTCATGTATAAATTGTAAAGCTACTTATTTGATTAAGAAGGCTAATTTAATGCTGCCGTGTGTATTTCACACATGCACTTTGGTGATTCTGTAAATACATCTTCCTATGGTCTCCTGGGCAGCTTTTAAGGTACTAGATCAGTGTCAACTAGCAGAAGCAAGCAGTCTCATCTCCTTTTAGCTTCATTACCCTAACTGGAAGTGAGCCTCATTTAGCATTACCCAGATGGTAAAATTGAGGTTGATTATCTGCTCTTTGGACACTGAAATGTGCTAATGGGCTAGGATGTACTTCACAAAGTTTAGTGGTCAGAGGGAAGCAGCTGGGTGCAATTTAAAATGCAGATTTCATGACCCCATATCCAAAGACTCACTCTCCAGATCTGGGTTAGAATCAGTCTATTTTAACAAGAATTCTCCCATCCTCTTTTGCAAGCTTTTTTTCTGGAAGCTGAAGGGTGAGTTAGATGGCCCTTCTATGGAATGATGATTTGCCATTTCAATCAAAACTAAGTGAAAAATTCCCCCAATGGCATTCAAGAGCTCACACACACACACACACACACACACACACACACATTCACACACACACACACTCCTCATGACTTTTCTGAACCTCAAAACACCTCCATCACTCAAATTTTCTTGCTAGTCCCAAATATTTTAGGCATTCATACTGTTTAGTGAATAGACCCTTGCATTTATTCTTCCTTCATTTTAATATGTTTATTACAAGTGGATCCTTGTCTGATTTCCTTGTCTTATCAAAGTTACAGTAGATGTCATTTTCTTCATGAGGCTACTTTACCAACCGAATCTAGAAATTTTAATCAAGCATACTTCTTTTCCCTTTCTCTGCTCTCTGCTTTATTTTTCTCTTGAGAACTTTTTGCAATTTTCTGCATTATCTAAAATTATATAAGTGGGAAAAAGAAAACTTTTTGGGTCTGTTATGCTCATTTCTTATATATATTATGTAATATTATATACATATTATTATATAAATAAGATTATATATAACATATATTTTATATTAATTATTAACTACACATATACACATAACAAAGTTGCTCTCACCAAATATTTAATGAGATACGAAATGATGATGAGATGTTGCAAGTAGATACACAATAGTGTGGTCTTAGAAGCAACTGAAAAATTCTCAGAAATTACTTTTTCAGGAAAAATATCTACAGATAAAACTAATTTCTTATTTTAATTTTAAATTTAAATCTAAGTATCAAAAAGCAGCATAAAATGGTAAAATTCATTGTAGTCAACAGGTGCCATTTGCTAGTCTGTGCTGAGGACTAAATATAATATGATACATTTAGATTAACAGACCCCAAATCATTCTTTTTTCCTTTTTTTGTTGCATCACACCTGATGTTACTCAGGGTTACTTCTGGCTCTGTACTCAGGAATTACTCCTGGTAATGCTCAGGGGACCGTATGGGAGCCAGGGACCAAATCTGGGTCAGCTACATGCAAGGTAAATGCATTCCCCGCTGTACTGTCACTCTAACCCCCACCATTCTTAAATTCATAAAAATGGGTTAAGTTCTAGCTTTGTCATTTATAATTTATCATCTCTTGCTCAAATCACTTAATATATTACTCTGATGAACACATGTGCTAAGATCTTCAACAAAATACTAGCAAACAGAATCCAAAGGCTCAACAAAAAGATTCTACACCATGACCGAGTAGGAGTCATTCTGGGAATGTAAGGATGGTTCAATAACATTCACGTAGTATAATACTGAACTCATATGTTCACTTCCTCTATAAAACAAATAACAAAGATTAAATACTTCTCCACTTTATAAAATGTAACAGATTTAAGAAGTTTTTAATGCAATAATTATATAAGATTATTGACTTTATACTTGACATTTAACATTTTGCTTTGTTTTGGGGTCATACCCAGTAGTACTCAGGGTTTATCTTTTGTTTTTTGCACAGAAGTCACTCTTGGAGGGCTAAGGTAATGTTATGGGATGCCAGGGATCAAACCCAGATCAGCCACATGCAAGGCAAGCATCCTAACTACTATACTATCTTTTCATCCAGGAGACTTTCCAAGAAACTTGCTTTAACCCATGGAATAGGAGCAAGCAAATGCATGTAGAGGCATTTTCTGTGATCGTTTCCTGAAACCTGCCATGATTAGTTCCACCACTGAGGCTCAAACCTAGAGCCTCATACATGAGTAGCATGTGCTTTACAACTCAGCCACATTCCTAGCTCTGGAGTTATGCTATTTAAAATGAGAGTCCAAAGCCAAAGGATTAAAGTGAGGAGCCAGAGCCAGAGAGAGATGTTGTAGGGCATTTGAGATCAACCTGAGTTAGATTAACAACATTTCATATGGCTTACTGAGCACCACCAGGGGAATTTTCTGAGTGTAGAACAGAAGAGAACCCCAGAGCATTGCTAAGTGTAACCCATAAAGACAGAAACTAAAACAAAAAGCAAGATGAGCTGTGATGATATTAAATTACTAAGGCTAGATTTCCCCATAAGAAAAAAAATCACATGAGCTGCATGGGTGAATGAGAGCTACCTTGCATATTCTGCATATTCTGGTCTTAATTAGGATCACAGTTTAATGCTCTAAAGACCACATGCACACTCTGTGGAAAGGACTTTCCAGCTAAGCAGAGTCAGCAAAATTATCAAGAGAAATATTACCACACTATTTCAAGTCACTAAGTTGTAATGCAACAATGGAAATTTTTTTTTGGCTTTTTGGGTCATACCGGCGTGCTCAGGGGTTACTCCTGGCCCTTTGCTCAGGAATTTCTCCTGGCGGTGCTTGGGGGACCATATGGGATGCCAGGGATTGAACCCAGGTCAGCCGCGTGCAAGGCAAACTTCCTACCCACTGGACTATCGCTCTGCCCTCCCCCCTCCACCCCCGGCAACAATGGATTTTAACCTGCTGTATTCTTGCTTTTGACATCATAGTTACAAAGAGCAACCTTAATGGCACAAATTCTTAGATGTTGTAGAAAGCAGGTAGCAAGATAGTGGAGGGAGAGCGATAGAAAGGACCTAGAAAGAGGTTAAAAGCAAATATTAAACATCTATTTACCTATTTTGGTAGACTAAATGAAAGTTGACACTTATGTTACCATTGTGATTTTTCCTAGATAGCCATAATAATTATGACCTTGGAGCTGAACCATGACTAAATCCAACTAGAAAGAATAGAAAGTCACTAGAAAAGTTTACAAGACACTATTTGTTGTGGCTGCTGCAGGTAGTTATTAGAAACTTTTGAAAATATACTAAACACTTTTATACTTTCCTGGCATGTTTTGACACTAATCAAGGAACTCATTACCTTTTTTTAGATAGCAGGGAAATTGAATTCAGAAAAAAAAATATTTTTTAACTTAAAAATCAAACAAAACATGACTTGTTTAATCATACATATTACTGAGTGAGGGAATCTCATCCAAAAATGAGTGAAACTCCAAACATAAAGAGATTTTTAAGAAACTATGCACATTTTTTAAAATATGCGAAGAAATCATAATTCTACGTGTTTTTTAATATTAGAGCAAATTCCTACTGGTCATTTTGTGTGTACACATATAGGAGCTTCAAATGTTCTAGTCATACAACAAATGCTTTAATAATAGCAAATGTTACTATTTATATCTACAGAAAAGAATCGCAGATGGAATCATTTATGTAAGCAAATGTAAAAAAAAATTGGAACCTTTGTTGCACAAACAATAATACACTTAGTGCAAAAGAAACTGCCTGATTTTTTAAGAGTTGCCAGTTCAAGTGGCAAGTCCACTATTGGAGCAGAGCTGAATTTTTCTCCTGTAACTTGGAGTAGTTGTCCTTAGGAGGGAGTCTATTGTTAATGATTAGCACTTCTATAAAAGAGCAAAACCTGAGGCAACTTCCAGATTTACCAGCAGGGCTCTGTACCTTGGTGAATAAGCCACATTGCTGGAATTTTACTGGGGTCTTAATAGTCTCTGAAGCTCAGTTCAGATAATCAAAGGTCAGAGCCTTTTACTGTGATTCTTGCTTTTTGTAAGTATGGCTGTGTTTAGAAGTACTTTGCGTAGCAGTTGCAAAAGGGTGGAAGAAAGGAAGTAAATCCTGCAAGTATGAACAGTCACAAGGTTCTTGCTGCAGAGAGAGTTTGACATTTTAAAAAGAGGTATTCCTAACCCTTTACTTGAAACCTGTATCCTCTGAGTTGTCATTGTTGTTCAGCACAATAGCTTTCTCTTTCTAAGCACCCAGGTTGCTAAGCTTTTCAATATAAAGTAAAAGGTGTCTTCCTATGACAAGAAAGTAACATGTTTTCATCTTTTATAGAGATTTTTAAAGCCTTGTCACACATTCAATAATGCAGTGAAATATGAATGAGCTCTCTTCAAATTTGTGGTTAACATCCTTGCTATTGTCAAAGAACCTAAGACTCAAACAAGTAAAATTTTGTTGAATCTAGGTCAAGATGCCAAACTAGATTCTTTGGTCCTGACTAATATACTATCAAACTGATCACTGACAAAATTCAAAATGAGTCAGAAAACTGCCAGTGCTAATACTGCCATTATTCTGTGGTTGGAAAATAAAAAAGAACTCCTGTGATTAACTCAGGTTTTTAATTTCTCATGTAAATGCTATAAATTTGTTGCATAAAAAGATGAAACTGTCAGAAAATGCTGATATTTGAAGTTTCTGAGTTAATTTAAGCATAGCAGGATTTGCCACCCCAAAGCATACCAAGTGGGCAGAGTGACTAGATTCAACTGAGGGCATTTGTAAAGCAAACATCATCTCTGAACTCCATTTATAGACTGAAACCCAGATCCAAAGAAAGGAGCAGGAGCCATGATCATCAGGCCCTTTCTTGACGGTGAGTTTCCTCAACTCACCACAGGACAAAGGCAGGACCTAGACTGATTTTGTCAACAGTTTCATATCCCCACCTCCACAGCTTGGTCCAAGGGCCCTTTCATCATTTTCCCCAAGCACTGACTCATTTGAAAATGACCAACATGCTTCCTTCTCTTTTGTGATTAAGATAATATTTAAGCCTGAATCGTAACCCACCTCGAATATTCATTTTTTTCCCTGGACAGCTCCCACAAATATCTGAGGTATGCTTGTTAATAAACTTATTTAGTTTTTCTCTTGCTAATCTCTCTTTTATTAGACTCTCAGTTAATAATTAAGAATGTAGAAGGAAAATTATTTTTCCACCTTCCACATTCATCCTACACAAAGTCATTGCATTAAGGTATGCCAATTATCTTAAATCTATGGGGCCTCCAAATTATTCTGCTCAAACATAAGTACTGTGCTGAACTAAGGAAAGACTCCCACATTAGAGCTGATAATACACCTCCCGCCCTCCCTTCTCTCCAGCATTAATTACATATAGATTGCTTTTTCTTACATGAACATTGTCTCAGTGGCAATATGCTTCCTCTTTTGAACTTTCAAAGAAGTAGTTTCTTTAATCAATTGTATTACTAAAATAACACATATTGCTGGAGCCAGCAGATGTACCACATTTGGGATATCAATGCCCAACTTATTCTTGAAGCCCTTCCTTTAAAATGATATAATACACAGATATCTCCATAAATACTCTATAGACTCATTGGAAGTATTCATTTTCTTTCTACAGTGGGCATCGCTTCTCCAAAAAAAATTAAATGTTTCTCTAGCAGAGTAACCAGTATAACAGTATCAATATAAATATTTCCTATTTCATTACATTAATTAAAATACTGGTAAATAGTATTTATCAGTATCCTTACCAAAAATGGGTCTATGACACCATCACACATGCAGGGATACACACACACACACACACACACACACACACACAAAAACAAATACACACACACACACACACACCTTAGGTTTTTAGTCACAGTTCCTGGCACACAACTTATAATACTCTCATAACTGCCTGAATTTCAAAGTGATAAAGGTATTTTATTTTTACGTTAATGAAGGTGACTTATTGGAAGATGCCTGAGGTTAGGAGTTGGTTGCCAGGGAAACAGATTAGAATTTACAGATTCTAATCTGTAAATCCACCCAAGACCTCCAGAGAGAGAAGCCGGACTTGAAGTTGAGTTCAATAACCAATTGCAGAAAAGATCATCAGACATGCCAATGTAATAGAGCTTCTATTAAGAACTCAATCAGGATGAACTTCACTTTGGAAAGATAATGAACATAAAAGGGAATTTAGTGAGATAGTGTGTTTGGAAATTATGTGAACCCAATTTTCCCCAACATTTCTTCTATCTGGCTATTTCCAAACTGTATGTTTATAAAATTGATTGAATGAGTTTTTTTGAGTTCTGAGAGTCATAGTAGTAATTTAGCTGAATCAGTGAAAGTTTTCTTGACACCTCTGATCTAATAGCCAGTTATTCAGAAATGCAGTTATTAGCCTGAACTTGTGAATAGTCTTTTGGACAACGGAGTCATTTGTGGAACTGGATGTTATCTCCACTTAGTGTGAGAATTGAGCAGAAATTGAGTTGAGTTTCCAGAATACCCTGTTGTTGCCCAAAAACTGTTTGTTAGTGAAGGGAAGCCCACATATATCCTCGTTGAAAAATTGGACTCAGGACACCAAAATATCGAATTTGTTCTGTTTATTTCACTGAGGTTTCATGAAACCTAAGTCAGATGATGATTATAAATTGGAATTTCAAAAGTCCCAGATGACTAATGTGAGTGCATGCTGTTGTATGCTCTTTTAAGGAAACAGTGTATTATTCTTTTTTTCTATTTTATACCACATAAGTTTCTCTACAGGCTTTCAAAGTCTCTACTTTTTCAAAGAGCAAACCTTATTCCTAAGGCAGGCCCTATGGGAAAAACATTCTCTATAAAATGTAATCCAAAAAGAAATCATTCTAAATGGACTGAAATTCATATCTAATATAGTATTCTGTGGATAATAGAATTGTTTTGTATGGCAAGCTACCCCATCATCATGATAAACATTCTCATCACATGAGTAAAATCAGCAGATAGAGGGTAAGACAGTTCCAGGAGCAAGGCTACATTTCAGGGAACCTATTAAATCACATTTCCTTTATTTCCAATACATGGGTGATCTCTAGATAATAAGTGTAGCACTAACTCTAGACCAATAGCCACAGAGGTATAGTGATTTCCAAAACACTGGTGCAAACTGCATTCATTTGACTAACCTGTTACGGAAAACTCACAAATTATTTTGCTATAAAACAATCTAAAATGGCAATGGAGGACCGTTGCACCCTAATTTGAAGTAGCCAATGACACTATCTGGAAAGAGGAAGGATCAACTTAAACTGAATAAATTGTATCTAGGGTATTTACAGGGAAATTGATTTGGAGACAGAGACAAAAATACCTTATTTATTCTTCATGTGAATGAAAAACTAAGTATAGGCTGGGAGTGTACTAACACACATCTTTGAGCCTTTACAACCCAGAACACTTTGACAGAGAGAGTGTAGGAAAAGAAACTTCAGTTCTTACAGAATTTGTATTGCTAAGAGAGAATAAGATCAAATGCTCGCCTTCTGAAAGGGAGTCAGCACAGCAAGGTTGCTGAGCATACCAGTTCAAGGAGGGTTTGAGGGCATGAATTGGGAGAACACAAAACAGCATTTCAAACCATAAGGGCAGTTTGACAGAGAGAACAGCATAATGCTTGCAAAAAACCTATATAAAAATCTAGAAGTTACTGTGGAGTCTGCTTGAGGAAAAGTATATGTCCCGTGACATGTGACATAAGAGGGCAGGAGCAATGCCCTCAAATCTATACACTATAATTTACACATCATTGGCCTTTAGTCTCCTTATAAAGACATATGGAAAAAAAAGGGGGTGGAGTAGTGTGTTATGGTAAAGAAGAGTGATAATAAACTGGGGGGAAATTACAGTAAGTTTCAAATTTGTTACAACCACCAACTAAACCCACAGAGTAACACATAGGTACCTTTATCATTAGCAGCAGAAAAAAAAAATCCTCTCCTGAGTAATTTGCCTACAACAAGGATCGGAATACAAATGTAACAACAAAACAACCACCACACATGCAAAGAAAATCAATGAAGTGGCGTCTTTTAACAAATATATAAATGGCTATTTTCTTCTGCATAAACAAAACCCCAAACACCAAAACCTTAAAGGTGGTGAGTGCTGTGTTTCATGTACAGCGTTGTCAACTCTTCTGGCAGAGATGAGAAAGCTGACAGTCCTCTGGAGGGCTAGAGCTGAGGCTGTGTGCAGAAGGCTGGAACGGCAGAGACCTGATCCTGCATGTAATGAGACCAAACTGAGCTGGGAGGGAAACTGCTTGCAAGCCCCCTCAGACAAAGAATCAAGCAACCAGCTGCTGGTCTGTCATGCTCCACCTTCCTCCTTAGTGGCTTCCCTTTCTGCAATGGTTAGGGCCGCGTAAGAATTCCTCAGTGATATACAGTAAGGTGAGTGTTCATAGACCATGAATGGTGTGAATAACTCATTTTATATATTATTTTAGCATTGATAAAAATAGGCATAGATCAGGTGATGAGCTGAGCATTTAGTATGCAGTGACAAATAAAATGCTTTATCTTTTAAGGAAGCTATCTCATGGAGCAGGGGAAGAGGAAAAACAATTAGCCATGTGTTCATGGGTTATACATGTACTCTCCAAACCAGCTCAAACTTCTTTCAACAAATACTTCAATGTTAAAAACAAACAAAAAAGTGAATAGCACCCCAAATACAACAAGCCAAGTGAAAAATACAACAGATTATTTTTACTAGGTGTTTTTATTCCCCCTTTCTTTGAAGCTTTGTGAAGACTTCAAAGGAAGGATTTTGGCTTTGTGCTTAAGATTGGTTAGGAATTAAAGTCTTTTTTTAAATTAAAAAAAGATAAAATATTTGGTTGACTAGGTGTTAATTGGAATCTTTGTCGTATCTAAATCACATTGCAGTCATATATAAGCCTTTATCATGCAAATATGACGGAGTAACCTAGCTTTGTATCCTGGGGAAGGAATATAATTGCCTATCTACCCTTTCATTTGGGGCACTTGGAAAAGGTTTAACAGAACAAAGATGTTTCTTTTGCAGCTTCCCAGTGGGAGACAGTGAACCCTAAGTGTGTTTAAGCAGGTTTGGGAGGGAAGCTCAAGTGTTAAATCATATAATTTTATTAAAAGAGATACCTGAGGAACTGGGGAGTTCAAGTTCTAATCATATACTTCAAAAGATAAGAAAAAAGCCAAAGTACTTTCCCTCCTTTTTATTCCAAATGTAAAACATTTATAATTAGCAATTAATCCCTCCTAAAGGCACTTAGTGATTTCTTCTAACAAAAATTCTGCACACATTGTAGTTTGCTATAGCAATCAAAAAGTTCCTATTCTAATGGAAAGAAGTACTTCTCCTATACAAATGGTAGTAGGGATGCATTTTGAAAATTGAGTCTTAATCAGCGTTGCCAAAGTTAAGCATGCTGTTGAATTTTGGAGGAGAAAAAGGAGAAATTAATGCTCAGTGGATTGTGTCCAGACTGATTTCTCTCGAGCTATTTGAATTCCTACAACCTTAGATCTGAGACATAAATTCAACAATATTACAGAATAAGCTGAAAGCATCGATCTGATCTTGTCATGGGAAGGAAAAGATTATTCTTACAAGTATCTGAGTTTAGGAAAAAGAACAATGGATGGCTTAGAGTAAGGTTTTTAATTCTTCTACTTTCATACCGTTATTCAATTTCTGAATATCAATTCCTAAGCAGTAAAGTGAACAACAGTTCATTTACTGTGGGAAGCTTTAAGATGACATTAACATTTATGTATGATCTATGTAACACTGGATAATTGCAAGATGTGATAGAGTATATCACTGTTTCTCAAACTTGAATGTATATGGGAATCACCAATGACTTATGTTACAATGCAGATTTTGACAACTATTTTATGGGGTGAGATCTAAAATTTTGTTTATCTGGTAATGCAAAGTGGTTAATATATTCATTAATATAGAAACAAAGTTCTGAAAAACAACAAATCGTCCAATTGCAATTTCTGATATGGCAATAACTAAAATCACACCTTCTCTTATAATATAAAATTGCTGTTATCTCACTAACAGATATAATGTAATCAATTTCTCCATATCCTTAAATCTAGTCCTATGAGCAAATGGACAAATAGACAATGGTGAAAGTGATGTGGTGATATTTTAAAAACAAGTACCAAATCCAGGCATGCTCAGGGTTCATTCTTGTCCTTGTGCTTAAGGATCACTCCTTGCAGGCTCAGGAGAACATAAATGATGCCAGGGGTCAAACTTGGGTCAGCAAGTGCAAGCAAACAACCTATCTGCTCTACTATTCTCTTCGGCCCTACTGTGGTGGTATTTTTTATACTTTATCTTTATCATCAGCATACATAAAAATGTTAAATATGAAAATAAAGCAAAAGTACACATAAAGAGTGACCAGGAAATAAATGCTGATATTTGTACCATAGCATACTATGCTGAAATAAAAATTATAAACTATATATATATACATATATATGCATATATATGTACTATTTATTGTGGTGGTATTTAGAGTGTAGCCTCAAACTAGTCTGATCACATCCATTTCCCGAATGAGTAGAACTAAAAATATGAATAATGCTATGTGAATACATAATATAAAGAAGTTGAACAAAAATATAAATAATGTTATGAGAATGCATGAGACAGGTCATATGGAGATGTTACTGGTGCCCGCTCGAGCAAATCGATGATGAACGGGAAGACAGTGATACAGTGATACAGTGATACAGTGAATGTAACAATATAAAGAAGTTTAAAAACTTGATACTTTTCCCTGGGAAGGAGACAGAAAAAAGCAGAGAGAGCAGAGAGAGAGAGAGAGATGAAAGTATCCGTATATGGATAAAGAAATCTTACTGTAAGAGGATCATTTTTGTTCCAGACAATATGTCATAGATTAAAAAAAAAAACAACAGTCAAGGTATTGGAGAAATAGTATAAGAGGCAAACTGATTGTCTTGCACATTTATAATCCCAGTTTGATTATTCCCCCACATATGGAATTCCAAACACAGCTAAGTATGACTCATAATTCAAGAAGGAAGAAATGAAAGGAAAAATAAAAGCAGTAAGCCAAGGTTTTAATAAATTCCTGATACATATAATCTGACCATATGGAACAGGTTGTTTATGTAAATAAATTACAGAATATATTGCCATTTTATAATAGGTAAATTAATCAGGTGTATAATCAAACCACATATTAAGGAACTTTAAAATGAATGTCAGCATTTCAAAAGTATTTCTCCTCAATAAATATGCCATTCAAAAATTATAAAAGGAATTTAAAGTGATTACTCTTTGTGTTTCCTTAATCTAAAAATATATCTCACATCAATATTTTATCTTTTACTTTCTTAGGGCCACACCTAGCCCTGCTTAGAAACTGCCCTGCCTCTCAACTGGGAGAGTCAGGGTTTTTCCTAGGTGTCAACCAGACAGAGTCCATGAAGTATCAGGGATGGGGACAGGGCGCCAGCATGGAAAGCATGTATCCCAGCTCCTAAAAGCTACTTTATGGTCTTGCATCAATATTCAATGGGAAATTATTAGAGATTAATTTATGAAGAATATCAATAGAAATCTTTAAAACAGTAAATAAATATTATCTTGAAATAATTGTAAAAATTAATTGATAAGAGCAGATAAAAATCACCAACACACCAATCTCCGTGGATGAAAACAGTTCAGTGGCCTCAGGAGGTGGAAGCCAACCAATGCCTTGCTCTAGCCCCACACCCACACCCAGATCCCCTGCTGCTTTCAAATCAAGGATTCAATTCCACCAGTTCAAAATGAACCATAGTGTGGTACACACCTCCTAATTCCTCAATATTGAAATTCCAATAGAAGCACACTAAATTAGATGGGAAGATAATAAAGAAACCAACTAAATTCAACAAACAAAAGCAATAACACAGAGGCTCAACTAACAATACATTTCTTAATAAATTCTTAGATGAGAACTTAACAACCCCATAATGAGATATAACAATGTACAGATTTTTAAAAATTGATATTTTAATATTTATTGATTTTAATATTGAAGCTCTGTTATATAATCAATTCAACTCTAGAATTGTACCAACACTTGTGGTCTTTATCCACATTAAAAAAAATTAAAAGAATAATTGAAGATTTTCTGCTTAAGATCAATTTCTTTTCATTACAAGAAATAAAAATAATATCCTGAACTAATTTTCATTTCAACATTAGGGAAATAACCAGTTTAGTTTTTCAGTTGACTAATATCTAATGAGTTCCTATCATGTGTCAGACATTTTAGCAGTATCTGGGATTATAGAATTGAAAGAATTAGACTCCATCATTTTGTGTAAGGTATATTATACTGGGATAAGTTTTATATTATTCTTCCAACCCACCATTATTAATTCTTGCAGCATACAGTAATGTAGGTATTATACTAGCCTCATTTTCCACATAATGATATGAAATATTAAACCATTTCAATCACTTTCCATGCCTGCAGAGTAAATAGGAAGAAGTCATATTTGAAAGCAGGAGTGGCTTATACTATCCTGGAGAGATAGAACATGTTCTGAGCACATACTCTGAATGCATCCCCCCAAATGAAACTAAAGAAAAGAGTGGTTTTAAACAAGGAAAAGCATCAATAACAGAAAACTCAGATAAAGATTTCTGAAGATTTTCAAATGAGAAAATGCCTGCCCTGAGTCTTAGGGAAGAAGTAGGAATCATAAGGGAAAGGAAGTTTGGAATGGACAGGAATATCAGCAAGTAGGACAGGAGACAGACTGAGAAACATTTAGGAATTACATGTTGAGAGAAGAATAGAAGTGCTAATAATAGAAGAAATGTTGGAGTGGTAGGCTTTTTTGCTTTGGCAAGAAATTGCATATTTTTAAGATGTGAAATTATATATTATCAAATACATTTTAAAGGATGACTCACATTGGTGAAAATGTTAGAAGAGTTTCAACCTAGAGCAACTGAACACAAACCTTGTATTTGGTAAGCGAACACAAATTTAGACATAGTTTCTAATATAGAAGAAAAGTAGTTCTGATCCAAATTGAGAAATGACAAGAGGTTACAAAAATGACAAAGATATTTGTGGAATAGTAATACTATCATGGTAATCACAAAAATAATGACGATCAGTCATATTTATTGTTTCCTATCATGGAAAGTGGTACTGAAAAATACTCTCCTCTGGCCACTAAAATATCTATACACTAATTCCGGGAACCCATTACTGTTATATTTCGGAGAATCTTGAAAATGAGATTCAATGAAGTATATTGGCATGGAAGTTTATTCTGTATTACCTCAATGGGCCATCGTATCTGTCACTTATGACAGATATCACATCATTTATGACCGATATCATGTTCTCATGCATGAACATAATAAACATTCAAGTATTTCTGGAAGAGGAAGATACAAGTAGTATTACACATGCACAGAGGGAAAGATGGTGTGAAAATAAAGACAGAGATCAAGTGTGGCCAAAGAATGCTGACAGTTACAAGGAAGAATCAGCAAGAGATTTGCTGCTAGTTCTCCTAGAGTCTGTTGAAATTAGCCCAGCTTTCTGATTGCAAATTTGTGTTTCAAGGCTAGAAAGAGATTAAATTTTATTTTTTTTTAGGTCAGCAGTTTTTGGGAATTACTAATATAGGCAGAGGAAATTAATACATATAGAATAGAAACTCCTGAATTTTTCAAAGCTTGTAAAACAAATAAGATGAACCTCTGGAACACATACACACATACACAAATACATACATACATACATACATACATACATACATACATACATGTATATATACACACAGAGAGACAGACAGACAGACAGATAGACAGATAGAAAGGTAGGCAGATAGACAGTCAGACAGACAGATAGACAAATAGATAGATAGACAGGTAGACAGATAGACAAGTAGATAGATAGAAGATAGATAGATAGATAGATAGATAGATAGATAGATAGATAGATAGATAGATAGATAGATAGATAGATAGATAGATAGATAGATAGATAGATAGATAGATAGATAGATAGATAGATAGATAGATAGATAGATAGATAGATAGATAGATAGATAGATAGATAGAAAGTATTTCTTCTAGAAACATTTCACTTTTACATATGATAAGGATTAGGCATATATTCATCTGCCAAATACTCTGATACAAAGGAAAATTAAACTAGTCTTATCACCCTGAGCGGACCAAATATTTATTATAGCCTATTAGAATACAAAGTAAGGGTCATGAGAAAACATTGTAGAAAGGATAAGGTTCTAGTTGCTTACTTTTATGTCAAAGAATGAGGTCTAGGACTTGGTAAAGTAAGAAATAACTGACCAGAAGTTATTAGTTAATTTTAACATAAAAATTATGATGTCACATAATTTTGAAAGTTGTGGTATAGATATTAATAAGAACAATAAAATAAAAGCCAGAATAGAAAGGCCATGTAGCCAGGAAGAGATTTGAGCACTTGAGAGGATTAGGTTAGAATAAGATATTTGTAATTTTGTTTCCAAGAAGACAATATTTGTCTATGTTATTTAAGGAATGTAGTGAGAGAGCTAACTCTACTTTATATAAGTGGGAAAATCCATTTATTCCATAATCTGACATCATATATAAAGTATATACTCATTATGACTGATATTTTCATCTGACTACTTTTTTTTTAACTGTGAGGAATGGGACAGAAGGCAAACTTAGATATTATCATATAAATAATTGCTAATATTCCTAATCTATATCTCATATGAACATTGAATATAAGATTAATAAAAATAAATATTTAGCATTATTAATAAAGATAAATATATATGTTAAGCTTTTTTAAAACTTTACATAACTACTTCTATTATCTTTTGTAATATACAGTTTTTGAGATTTTAATCCCATAGAATTACAGGACTGTCACTGATAATACCTGAAATTCCCTGTGAGATCCACTTGTCAAAACCCATGCTTTGACTTGTGAATAGTGATGTACTTAATGTAGTATGTAGAAAGAGCTTATTAAGGTGATGCAAAATGTGTGACTTGGGATCTTTTGGAAGGTAGTTTGATTTACCAGTCAGATTTTAATCAACGAAGATAGTAGATTCAATTTTCAGCATGTTTGGACACCATGGAAAAAAAATTCCAAATAAAGTAGTAGCATTATAAAATAGATAAATATTAAAGATATAAACTTCCAAGTTATTACAAAGTCAGATCTGGTTTGAATGATAATCCTAGGACCTTTCTGGTGAAAAGAGGGAACCAAAGGTGGATTGCATGAAAGGATAGAACAATTGATGCAAAGTAGTTAAGAAGAAAATTGAACAAAAGCAAGTAGTACTAGGAAATTTCTTCAGAATATGTACAAATATAAATAATAGAATGGGAAAAAGATAAGTTGACAGTTATATCAGAGATCTAAATAATCAAAATAATATGCCATAAGAATCAGATACAGTAATAACCCTTAACATCTATACTGTCACCACTTCTTAAAATATCAAGGGCCGATGGGAGAGTTCTGTAGGTAGGGCATTTACTCTACATGCAGGTGACATGGGTTTGATCTCTGGTACCTCATAAGGTCCCTTGAGCTTCATCCTGAGTGACCTCTGAGCTCAAAGTTAGAAATAAACTCTGGGCCTAATTGCCCCCTCCCCCAAAAAATAATTCAGATTTGTTTTGAGCCAAGAGTAATGAATGCTCTAGAGACTGAAGAGAAGGTTTTGCCTTTTACTGACTGAAAAATAAATCAATATTTCTCTTTTTATGACCAAGGGGATGTAGTTTGAAGGTATCATCTAAGTACTTATTTTAGAAAATTCCATCTCTTTTTCAATCAGAGGAAATGATAAAGTGAGTCCTTCCTTTCATGGAGTAGCCCCTTTTTTTTTTGTTCTTGGTAACACAGGTCTTATAACTTGAGATTTATCTTTTTTCCTCCCTGACTAATATTTGGATTTGAATAATTACTGTAGGTACCCGATGCCAATTACTAAATTGAACTTTTTTTCTTGTTATCTGATGCTGTTTTATGAATTATCCAGACCAGAAAGAACACAAATGATGGGAGGAGGGCTTTTACCCTTTGCTTCAAAATAATTCAGGAGGAAATATATAAGGAGCAGCACATTCTAGAACTAAAAGAAATCTGTGTTTATACACTCTTACTACACAGTGTAATAAATGTTTGGGAAAAGTAATTGTTTCCTTTGAAATTCAATCTTATTATATACTTGATGGAAGAAATAATATCTATCTTACAAGGTTATGAAATTTCAGTAAAAATGTAAATTAAATTAGTAGGATATATGTGATAGCAAATTAATGTTTTGGAAATACATACATATATATATGAATGAAGGAAATGGAACAATGCAAAGGGAAATAGCAATCATATTACCTCTTTGTTGATGTCACTGCTATAATTTTAATCATATTTTACATTTTTATGAGATAAGAGGGAGAATATTGCCTTTCTACGATTGTATTAAAGCTAAATAGACACTATGTTGGCAGCTTAGATTCTACTAAAAAAGTCAGTCATAGGAAAATAAAGAAGATAATAAAATGAAGTTAAAGGATTAAATGAATTTTATTTAAATCCGTATTCCAAATAATAAAGAACAAATTAAAATAACAAATGTATGTATTCAATTAGTTTATAAGTCATGTATCATATATCATTAATATATGATACATGACTTATAAACTAATTGAATTAATATATGATACATGACTTATAAACTAGCTCGGCTCTTCACACGCTACCTGACCAAATGCAAGGTACCCTCCCAATGGAAAACCAGCAGGAAAGTTCTACTCTTCAAGAAGGGAGACATTCACAACATCGGCAACTATTTCTCCATCTGCCTGTTGTCCGTCATCTACAAGCTGTTTACATGAGTCATCCTGAACAGGATTGGCAGAACACTAGATGAAGGACAACCATGCAAGCAAGCTGGCTTCCGGAAAGGATTCAGCACAATCGACCATATCCACACGGTAACCAAGCTCATTTAGGTTTGTAGGGAGTACAAGATGCCGCTCTGTCTCAGGTTCATTGATTTACAGAAAGCCTTTGATTCTGTGGAGACTGAAGCAGTCATCGAAGCCCTAGCCAAACAGGGTGTTCAAACCCAGTACATCAAGATCCTTCCTGAGCTGTATTACGGATTCACCACCAGGATCTCACCATTCTACAAAGAAGTGATCATTGATGTCAAAATAGGGGTTTGACAGGGTGATAGCATTTCACCAAAACTCTTCAGCGCCACCCTCGAGAACATCATGCAACAATTAGAATGGGAAGGAATGGGAGTGAAGATAGATGGTCGGCAACTACACCACCTCCGCTACGCTGATGACATCATTTTAATAACACCAAACATTTAGTCAATCGGCACAAATGCTGGCTGACTTTGACCGAGAATGTGGAAAGATAGGTCTACAGCTGAATCTGAAGAAAACTATGTTCATGAAGAATGAACTAGTTCCTGAGGCCCCATTCACTCTCAATGGAACAAACATCTCTGAATGCAGCAGTTATGTGTACCTAGGTCGAAATCAACATGATGAATGACCTAAAACCTGAGCTGCGCAGGAGGAAGAGAGTGGCATGGAATGCCTTCAAAGGCATCGAAGAAATAGCTAAAAGGACAAAGAACCTCGGGCTCCGGGCACATCTCTTTGACTCCACCTTTCTCCCTGCATTAACATACGCCTCAAAGACCTGGGCCCTACGAAAGCAGGATGAGAATACTATTTGGTCTACCAAGAGGGTAAAGAGGAATCAAAAGAGCTATGCTTGGAATATCACGCCTCAGTCAAGTGACAGAAGGAATCTGGAGTCTGACCTCCGTCACTATTCAAGAATCAGGAGCTGTCTCGTTTGCCAAGGCATCGAAAATCAGTTGGGCTGGATATGTAATGCGATTTGGAGACAACCGCTGGACTAGAGCCATTACCGGCTGGATCCCACGGGATATCAGAAGATCACGTGGCCGCCCACCTACAAGATGTTCAGATTTCCTTGTAAAGACACTGAAGGAGGCGGTTTGAGGCTCTTCATATTCCTGAATCAACCAGATGCCATTGGGCTATATTGTCACGTGATAGGGTCCAATGGAAATGTTACTGGCACCCGCTCGAGCAAATCGATGAATAACGGGATTCAAGTGATCGAAAGTGATCATATATTATGTAATCTCATATTGATTATTTAATGAGATTCTAATTTACAGAAAAATATGAGGGTTGCTTGTCTTTAGAAATATTTTAGTTTATACATGAAAGGGAGATAAATGAATATATTAGAATTATTTTGCAAACCATGATGAGTCAACAGAGTTTAGTACCATGTTGTTAACATTATTAAAACGAGATATATTAAATAATGAAATAAAAATACATTAGTGAAAAAGGAAGGAAGGATGGAAGGATGCAGGGAAGAGGGGAAGGAAAAGGAGAAAGGGAGGGAGGAAGAAGATAAGGTAAAACTTAATGTAACTGACTAGCATTTTTAAAATAAATACATAAAGCAGAGGAATAGAAGAGTATGTTTAAATACATAGTAATCAACAAAATTATCATTGTGTCAATTTCCAGATGTCAAACAAACCACTTTATTCTACACATAATTAAAAATAAAAGGTGTAAGGAGTAATAAAACACTTTGTGCTAGTTAATGTTATGTGTCAGCCTTCCTAAGCCTGGGCAAGTATATCTCATGTTAAAATTGTTCTGGATGTCTTTATAAAGTATCAAAATTAATGGAAGCTTATTTCCTGATGCTTGTGGCCACATATGATGCCACATTACAGTTCCTCAAAATATTACAATACTGACAGCATAGGAATTAAACATGAAAGGCAAGTGCACTACCCACTGTGCCATTGCTCTGTACATGCGCCCAGACCTAGTTTTGGTCCCCGCATCCCATATGGTCTCCCTGAGCACCGCCAGGTCCTGAGTGCAGAGCCAGGAAAACCCCTGAGCATTGCTGGGTGTGACCCAAAAAAAAAAAAAAAAACTACAGTAGCCTCGAAACAAGCCATATGACCCCCTACTCCATGAGGGCCTCCATTTTCCACATCCGCACTTCCCCCTCGTCATCAATGTAAATATATTTATATAAATAAATTCATTTATACATATAATAAAGGAAATAATAATAACGGTATTACTATTTCATTATTCAGAACTTTACGTTAATTTTGTGTATATCAGGGGACTGATTTGGGCACTCATTCCTCTCTGGTGGGATCCTCTTTGGTAGGAGACTTGGGCCCTGGTGTATGGTCTAAGTTCTGACCAGAGCTAGAGGACTCCCATTAAATTGGATTCCAGTGGTAGAGTTTGTTGTACTATTAAAAGCCTTTTGTAACTGTGCCGAACTGTGCGAACTCTGTTCCCTGGCGGCTTTGGAGGTAGAAGATAACTTCTATCTTGATACTCTTTGAGACCAGAGTGGCTCTCCGACAGACACATATTAAATACATGATCATTTAATCTTTGATAAAAGAGGAAAAAGTATGAAATGGAGTAAGGAAAGCCTCTTCAACAAGTGGAGCTAGGAAAATGGGAAGTTACATGTAAAAAAATGAATTGGAACCTCTCTCTAATACCATGCACAAAATTGAGATCAAAACTAATTAAAGATCTCAATATCAGACCTGAGTCCATAAAGTACATCCAAAAAATATAGGAAAAACTCTTCACAGCATTGAAGCTAAAGGCATCTTCAAAGCTGGAACACCACAAAGCAATCGGAGGCAAAACATATGGGACTACATGAAACTAAGTCCATAGATTGGGAAAGAATATTTAGCCAATACCCATCTGATAAGAGGTTAATAACCTGGATATACCAGGCACTGGTAGAACTTTACAGAAGAGAACAAACAACCCCATAAAAAATGGGGAGAAAAAATGAACAGAAACTTCGAGAAAGAAGAAATTTGAGTGGCCAAAAGGCACATGAAAAAATGTTCATCATCATTAATCATTAGGTATATGCAAATCAAAATGACAATGAGGTATCATCTCATACCACAGAGACTGGCACACATCCAAAGGAGCAATAGCAACTGGTGCTGGCATGGAAGCAGAGAGAAAGGTACTCTCATTCATTGTTGGTGGGAATGTAGACTGGCACGGCCTTTATGGAAAACAATTTGGACATTCCTCCAAAGACAGAAATTGAACTCCCATTTGACCCAGTCATGCCACTCCTGGGTATTTATCTGGGAGGCCAAAAACACACAGCAGAAACACCATCTACACTTCTATGTTCATAGCAGCACTGTTCACAATTGCCAGAATCTGGAAACAGAGTGCCCGAGAAGAGAGCGACTGACTAAAGAAACTGTGGTACATCTACACAATGGAAAACTATGCAGCTATTAGGAAAAACGAAGTTATGAAATTTGGGTATAAATGGATGGATCATGAGGAGTGAAATTAGTCAGAGGGAAAAGGACAGATATAGAATGACTGAATTTATTTGTGGGATATAAAAATAATATGATGCCAATAATCAAGGTCAGGCAAAATATCAATCAGGAGGGCTTGTCAGTGGTAGAATCTATTACAAGTGTGTGGTAGTCAGTGGTTTAGGTAAGACAGAGAAAGGAATAGTGTACTAATAATTGTTGGAAATGGTAATACCAGCCTAGAACTGAGCATCAAATGCAGGCAAAACCTTCTAATGTATGCATTACAAGCCACAATGTCTAAGAGAAGGAAGAGAGAGAGAGAGAGAGAGAGACAGACAGACAGACAGAGACAGAGAGACACACACACAGAGAGAAGGCAAAGTGCCTGCCAGAGGGGCAGGTTGGGCGAGAGGTGAGGGAATCAGGGGGCATTGGTGGTGGTGGGAAATGGGCACTGGTGGAGGGATGGGTGCTGGAACACTGTATGACAGAAACCCAAACTTGAACATCTTTGTAACTGTATATCTCATGGTAGTATCATAAAAAATGGAAAAACAATTAAAAAGGAAATTTTTATAGAATAACATTTCCCTTTGCCACAATGGAACATCAGACCTATTATTTATTAGTGTAAAAGAATGATGCCATTATGATTAAATAACATTTTGCAAATAGTTGTCACTGAATAAACTCAGAGGTAGGGAAATTAGTTTGCTACATGTATATTACAAGTAGTAAGTCAGTCAAAAAAAGCATTTCAGCTATCATTTTCCTTTACTGGTTAATTCTTGGCATTTATGACCAACAAGAAGTCAGATATGCTATTCAAAAATATAGGAAAAACTCCAATATTTTTTCTCCTATATTCTGTCTCTGCTGGTACATACTTAGTCAAATATAAGAAAGCCAAGTATATCCATGGCATCTTTAGAAAGCAGTCGAGATGCCAGAGTAACAGTACAGAGGATAGGGTGCTTGCCTTTGATGCAACCAACCTGGGCTTAATCCCCACCACCACATACTGTCCTCCAAGCCCCACCAGGAATGACCTCTGAGCACAGAGCCAGGAGAAAGCCCTGAACATTTCTAGGTGTGGCTCTTTCCTCAGAAAATTTTAAAAAAAACTTAAAAAAGAGAGAAAAAAAAGGACAACAGTCTATGGAAGCTGTAAAGTGAGTTTTGAATAAGATTACTTACAGAGATAAGATTATCTATACCAGATACCAGTGCTGGTCTATAGTTTATGGTTAAAAATACAACTGGACTAAGGAATTCTAAATTCGCATATGAATAGATGTGTGGGAAATATCAAGAATCATCACATAGCTTAATGGTCTAATATTTAAAGATATTTTAATTCCAATATGTTATTTTTGCATTTGAATATATTATGAGCAACTAAAATGTACATGTTCAAAAAGAATTTCCTATTCTTCTTTTAATATCACCTCCTAACATTCCTAACTCAATTTAAATTTCCAGAAGTAAGCATCCTTCCCATCAACTTTTCGGTTAACAGGCGAAAGCATTTGGCATTCAGCCAGCATCCTTCCCGATCCATTTCAGACCCACAGCTGCGCTGCTCGGCTGGCCCCACATGGAAGCAACCCATG
Source organism: Cryptotis parvus (assembly GCA_021461705.1). Classification (NCBI taxonomy): domain Eukaryota; kingdom Metazoa; phylum Chordata; class Mammalia; order Eulipotyphla; family Soricidae; genus Cryptotis; species Cryptotis parvus. Next base: position 12,967 of record JAJIBD010003103.1, on the reverse strand, counting down.
GAGCTGACCTCCCGGTAAGAGGCTCGGCAAGCCAGTGGCCGAGTCCAACATTGCTCCAAGGGTTTGCTCTCATGTGCGAGGGACAGACCACGCTGGCCATACTCGGAGTGTAGATTTGGGCCCTGCCCTTTCCTCTGCCTCCATGCCAGTTACCCTGGAAGAAAGAGACCCACCCATGCCAGACCTACAGCTCCCTTGGTGCGAGGCCGCAAGATATTCTTAGAGAATGCTAATTTTAGGATAAGGTCCTTCCCAAGATCTTTCACATTTATACATTGTATACAGTTTTAACTGATACCCCTAAGGTATCAGTTAAGTGATAATTTAACTGATACAGTTTAACTGATACAGGTTCTAGCTGATACCCTTAAGCCTAGCAAGAGCCAGAGCAACCCACATCTCATGAGTCAGTCATTCTCAACATCCAGGCTCCATAGTTCCTCAGAGCTCCATCCAAGAGAAAACCTGATCTTTCCCCTTTAAGTTTCATCAGTAAATGCTCGAGATGAGAGCCTTCTACTGAGACTATGCCACCTACACGGCAGAGCCTGGCAAGCTACCTGTGTTTTATTTACTTGATATGCCAAAACTAGTAACAATTATGGACCTCAGTTCTATGACCTGAAGAATGGTTTCAGGCTCCTCCTGTCCCTGGAGCAAGCAGATGCCCTTGGGTTACACTTGCTTGTGACAGGATTAATGGAGATGTTACTAGTGCCCACTCGAGCAAATCGATGAACAATGGGAAGACAGTGACAGTGAAGCATCCTTCCCACTACCCTTCATCTCTAATCAAAGACAGAATAAATCTGTTTCTTAAACCCTAGCACCTTTTTTATGAAAGCAAACAAAATGCCACTTGTGTTTATTCACTTTGCTCCATTATTTACAACAGACTAATCTGAGCTCTTCTACTTGTTATATAGACTACTGTGAATTTACTAACTCTTCACAGTTTATCTCTATTTTAACACCTTGTAGGAAATATTGTTTATTTTCAAAGTTCCCATTTGTATAATTATAATATTATTCCTTTATAAATGAAAATAAAACAGAAAAAAATACCTGGAAATATATATTGTACATATTATCATAATAATATGTTATAATATATTATTATATATTATAATATACCGACTGGATCCCACAGGATGTCAAAAGATCATGTGGCCGCCTACCTACAAGATGGTCAGACTTCTTCATCAAGACCCTGAACGAACGATTTGAGGCTCTTTGTATTCCTGAAGCAAGCAGATGCCATTGGGCTACACTGGCACATGATGTCAAATAGAAATGTTAGTGGCACCCACTCGAGCAAATCTATGAATAACTGGATGTCAAGTTATCAAGTGAAGGCATGGGATGCCTTCAAAGGCATCGAAGAAGTAGCTAAAAAAGACAAAGTACCTCCAGCTCTGGGCACATCTCTTCGACTCCACCATTCTCCCTGCATTAACATATGCCTCAGAGACCTGGACCCTACGAAAGCAGGATGAGAATGCTGTTTGGATCTCCAGAGAGGAACTGAAAGAGCTATGCTTGGACTATCACGCCTCAGTCAAGTGAGAGAAGGAATCCGGAGCTTCAACCTCCGTCGCTATTCCAGAATCAGGGACGCTGTCTCATTTGCCAAGGCATCGAAAATCAGATGGGCTGGACATGTAATGAGATTTGAAGATGACCCCTGGACTAAAGCCATTACCGACTGGATCCCACGGGATGTCAAAAGATCACGTGGCCTCCCACCTACAAGATGGTCAGACCTCTTTGTCAAGACCCTGAACGAATAGTTTGAGGCTCTTCATATTCCTAAATCAACCAGATACCATTGGGCTACATTGGCACGTGATAGGGTCCAAAGGAAATGTTACTGGCACCCACTCAAACAAATTGATGAACAATGGGAATCAAGTGATCAAGTGATCAAGTGAAGTGATCAAGTGATTATTATAACATGTTATATAGTATTAGCTATACTATCATCTGTTTATTCAGTTGATGAAAAATCAGTTTTCTTCCTACTTTCCTAATGTCACATGTATTTCTCTTTTAATTGATATAGTTCTTCAATATCTATCTCTACAGCACACCTATTACTTTGTTCAATACTATTTTCTCTTATCTCTAAGCCAATCTTCTCAGTCCAAGAACAAGACACTCTTCTCTTTTCTCTACATAGTCATCCTGTCATAATTCCTATAATACTTAAGATCACACATTTCCCATACAGACATGCTGTAGCATTTAAAATTTTATTGACCATATGACAAAGGCAATATTATTGTTGAAGAATTCAAAATTATACATCCACATTGCGAAACATAATATTTTATTTGTGAGACATAAATGTCTTCTAATGGCTAAATAAATGCCTTTGAAAGTTGAGATCATGATTATACCATGAGCGTCTACTGGCATGACTTCTAATGGAAGTCTATTTTTTGGTGCAAATCCTGGTTTTCACTTTGCATGGCTCCAAATCTTGCCAATGAATCTGGAGATCCTGCTGTGCTCCCATCTGTTGGAACTCATTACAATATTTTGGTGCAAAATAATGGGGGAAAATATTTACAGTTCAATTAAGACAGTTTGCTCTCTGATGATCCCCCCAAAATAGGAAAGGCAGCATTTTCTCTCCAGATTTCATATGTTTAATGCCGTTTTCTCCATTTCCTCAGGGTCAGTGTGTATACTAGAGCAAAACAATCTTCAGTAAAAAGTCTCAGTGTCTCACAGATATGCAGAAAAGTGACAGGCAATGAGCATGCTGAAGTGTGGCATAACTAGTTTGCTCTGCCAAAAGACATTTGAACACTTCAATAGATATGTGATCTGTCTGCCATTACTGGAATGGGCTTAATCCTTTGTTCTTTCTTTTGGGTGTATTTTTTGTTGCCTTCAAGGCACACTCATGCACCATATGGGGGCATCTGATCGTCAAATTTTTCCTCTTCCTGCCTGGTGTCTTTAGGAATGGAGCAAACATAGAAGACAGGGAAAGGGGAGTTCAATAATTTAGTGTTGCTGCTACCCCTGCCTATCTTTGGAAATATTTAATCTCAAATATGTTCACAATCTTGATCACCAAATGATAGGAATACATTTTATTGTTCACATTTCAGAAATGTATTCCTCACTCAAAAGGATATGGCATTTTGGCAGCATAAAGTAGCTTATCATTGCCTTGAAAGTTTTCATGGATTCTTTGAAAACCAGGATTTACTTCAGTTGGAAAGAGCACATTCATTATTAATATTATAACTTGGCATATTTAGTCCGTAAACTTCCATTTCTATTATTCTAGCTGCTGCTTATATCAGCATAACATAAATGCTTATTCCAGTTAAGTGTTACTTACAATAGTGAATCAATTGATTCAACACTTATGCAGCAACTATAGTGGCCTACATCTTTTAAATTCTAAACAGCATTAAATTTATTGCCCACATACCATTAAGATATGATGGGAACATGGGAAATAGTAAAATGAATAACTCTTCAAACAAAGCTCTGTAGCATGATTTGTATATAATGACAAAATAATAAAAAGAATACGAAGAGATGAAACTACTAAATGGATAATGCCTTATTTGCACATATGAATATACATATACATGTATGAATTTGAAGACTGCAAAGCTGTTTCTTAGTTTAATTTTCTAGTTGAAACTACCCTTCGTTTATTGTTCAATGTGCAAATATTTCTTAATATGTTAGAGCATTTTGAAGATAGAATACAGTAAAAATAAAATATTTTTTAGATAAAAATGCTAAAATTTTTCTAGGTCATCATAAGGTGGCAAAGCCCTAGATGAGAATCATATCCTTTATTCCTAAAATCCTGTATCTAGTCTCTGGAAACTTAATATGCTTATGAACCAGGGAAATATGTGAACATCACTTAACTTTTATGAGAAATTCTTTAAAAAGTAATTGTGCTTTCTACATTTACAGCCTTCAACAGAGTACCTTTTGCTATCCATTTATGATTTTAGGCTAATCATTATTGTAGTATGTATTAAAACAATTATGTCATATTATCAGTGATAGCAATAATAAAGTGAAACCAAGACACTGCTAATAATTAAAATTTATTTCAGTTTTAAATTTATGGACAATGATATCAAAGGACAATGATAACCATTCTCTTCCTACTGATAAAAATAATGGACAAAATACATCATGTCATTGGATACCCTGTAAACAGATTAAGTAAAGGATCACTAAAAGATAAGTAACAAATGGGTGAGCACAAGACTGTTCTAACCTAATATTTCAACTAAGTTTCCAGGTCATGGTGAAGGGAAAGAAACCGGAGGTAGAGAAAAATAGTCTTATTGGATTAAGGGGATAAAGCTTAGAATCTAAGAATGATGAGATCACAGGGCAATGTAGATAAAAAAGAGAGAACTACACAAAGACTCCAAGTATCTACAGAATTCCTTGGGGTGCAAGTCAATGCCGGAGTTTGAAGAAATTATCAAAGACCAGGTTAAAGACTATCCAAAATGAGTATACATAACAAAATCCTATTCTCAATAATCAAGTCACATTAAAACTTCATGACAAGCGACACTCCAGTCAAATAATTAATCAGGATCACATCTCATAATAGTAAAAAAAAAATTACACTAAATGTAGTTGGTCTGATTTTACAATGATTAATGAAGTGCCTAAAAGGATCAGTTTTTAGTCATTTAGTATTCCAAAACAAAACTCAAAGTATTTATGGGAATAAAATTCTGGTTCTTGGGGTTGGAGCAATAGCAATATCTGATTCTTAACTAAAGTAGCTGGTCAAAGATTAAAATATAAACAATGATGCAGAAAAACACACTGTACACTTAAGGAAAATTAGAGTTAATCAAAACTGGCCCCAAAATGACACAAATGATTTTATTTGCAGACAAAATGACTTAAGCAGTTATTAAAACTCTCTTTGTACTTAAGAAGGTAAAGGATACAAAGGCTTAAAATACAATTATATAGCAATGAAGCTAAGCAACTCCCATGACTATCTATTATGTGAATTTAAAAGATTAATATTGTTGAAGAAAAATGGTAATGGACTTGAAGATACAGATATATAAATGGTCAATAATTGATACTAAAAAACAAAAGCCAGGGGCTGGCACGATAGTCCAGCGGGTAGGGCGTTTGTCTTGCACACGGCCGGCCCATGCCAGTCCGGGTTCAATTCCCGGCATCCCATATGGTCCCCTGAGTAGCGCCAGGAGTAATTCCTGAAGAGTCAGGAGAAACCCCTGAGCATTGCCAGGTGTGACCCAAAAAGGAAAAAAAAAAAAAAACAGAGCATCTCTGATCACATTGAAACTAGGCCAAAGAAATAAAGAATTCAGCTTAACATTAGAAATCAGAAAAAGTTTGGGTAGGACTGATTGAAATGCTGATAATGCCCACTTTAAAAATAGTAGAGCAGGAGATTCAGATGCACCAGGGAGAGCTGCCAACTGGATCTTCCCTAGCTCAGCTGACCATGAGGCTCCCAGGAGGCAAGATGGGTTTTGGGAGTGGGCCCATCACTTCTGTAGGGCCTCGGGAGCAGCAGGATGAGACTCTTTCACCATAATAGCTGCCATTTTTGCAGACCCCACAGCTCATCAGAACTGACCCAAGAGAGGCGCTGATCTCAAGACCAGCTCAGTAGAGCAGCCAAGTTCAAGCTCAGGTAAGTGGTTCTCAGAGGTGGAAGTCACCGGAGGTTCATGGAGATGGAGCTGGGGTCCCTATTCTCCTCTCTGACCTGTCCCAGAGGCCTTGTGGCCCTGCCCAGTAACTGCCTCAGGGCGATCGGCCATCACGCAGAGACTCAGATGCACAGGGGAGAGCTGCCATCTGGCTCTCCCCAGTCGTGCAGCCACAAGCGGCCACGTGGTAAATCAAACTAGTGGAACCAATCATGTTCTATAATATATTACAATCCACAGTGTGTAAGAAAGGGAAGCAAGAAGGGAGAGAGAGAGAGAGAGAGAGAGAGAGAGAGAGAGAGAGAGAGAGAGAGAGAGAGAGAGAGAGAGGAGAGAGAAAGAAAGAATAAAGAAGCTTCTTGGAGGCAGGCTGGGGGGTTTAGGGGGGGGAGGAAAGTGGAGACATTGGTGATGGAAGTCAAACACGTGTGGAGCGATGGGTGTTGAAACACTGTAGAACCAAACTCAAACATGAAAATCTTGTAATTGTATATCTAATGGTGGTATAATAAAATATTAAAAAAAAAGAAAAGCAAAATGAGAAGTAGATAACATCTCATGTCTCTGAGAATGACTTATCTCAAAAGGGCCAGAAACAAAATGCTGGCAAGTATACTGAAAAAAAATAAATAAAATTAGTAGAGCAGAAAATAAATATTATTCATAAATCTTTATTTGTAGAAAAATCAGAAATATGCCTCAGGGGACCAGGCCATGAGGGAATTCATTGATCATGTTGGTGCCCCCCGGTTGGTAATCTCCCCTTCCTAAATGTGTTTCCCTTTTCTTTTTCTATGAATATTCCTCTTTCTGGGGGTGTGTGTGTGTGTGTGTGTGTGTGTGTGTGTGTGTGTGTGAGATAGTTACTTTGAAGCCATGATGAAATTGCCAACTTCCAAGCTGCTGGTAACCTGCTGCCAATGAAGCTCTTTCTCCAGTCTCTGGATTAATTGGCCCTTGAAGAGAAACTGGACCTTTTTGGCTACAATATGAGCATATTAAGGTGACAAACTCTGCTTAGTTAGAATTCCTGATTTAAAGAAGAACAAAAGGAAGAGGGGACAAAACTGAAACATTTACAGATTAGCATGGCCTTATACTTTAGGTTTAAATAAGATTATAAACTGATAGTTCTAACATTGAAAGAGGTTCAAACATTAATCAGTATAAATTAAATTAATCTAGGTTAATAATTATAATTAAAAGTCTCTGATTGAGTAGCAAAGAAAAATTAGAACAGAGAAAATTGGCACATGACATAACCACAGATAGATATTTATATATCCGTGTAGATAGAGATAATTGTGAAAAAATCATTGGGTACAGAAAGATGAATTTGCAAGGATATTCTAAATCAGTCATAGAGAGAAGCCTCTCTTTTTTTTTGGGGGGGTCAAGGACTAAGGACCTTACCCAAGTCCATCCAGTCACTGGCTGAGAATGTTTTCACTGACTGAAGAGACCAAACAACTATATAACTAGAAATATGGGCACCAAATATCCATACAACCAAAATTCTTATATTTTATAGTTTATCTACACCTTCTGTGAGTGTCTAAAAATCTTAAATCCATAATATGCATCTCTCAGGCAATTAGTATTTTGCTAACTGCTATATATCTTTCAAAGATAAATGTCTTACTTATCCTTTTTTATTTATTTTTACTAATATCAGGATGCATTATTATCAAACTGGTTTTATAGTTAAAATGCCACTATATCATAAATGCTTTACTTTTCAGTGTTGCATCCAAAGTCAGTTTTTCCTCTATTGAGAATATAACTATCAGGAAGATATATAAACTGAATTTTGCATTGAGGGATAGAGTAACCACTAATTAAACTCCACATGAAAAATAGAAAAAGGCATAAAATATCCTTACTCTCAAGTGTATTCTAGTGTCTATGTTTTCTACTGTCTGGCTCCAAATCAGTTCAAATGCTCTCTTCTCAAATAAGAGGTCCCAGAGCAACCTAGTTAAAAGAGATTAATTTTTTAAGTGTCTATATTATTTCATTACTTTTAATTTTTTTTGGGGGCCGCATCAGGCAATGCTCTGGCCTGCACTATCTTTCTGGCGTTCGTTTGATCACTATTTTAACATTCACCCCAGTTTGCTAATATGTTATGTGTCAGAGTGTGTCTATGTGTGTTTTGACCCATAGTTCATCAGTTAAATTCTATTGAGTGACAAATTCAAGTCCAGGCAATACTGAAATATTCTCCCCTCAAAGCTTAGGAAATTCCTGTAAATAACTAGTGTGAAATAAATAGTACATATTGATAAAAATCATCAGGGAGCTCTTAGTTGCTTTAGGGACCTGAGAAAAAGTTTTTAACTCATGCTTTATGAGAGTATTGATTTCAAACCAAAAATCAAGATTTGCAACTCAATTCATCCTTACATCAGTGTTTTTCTATATTGCTATGCTAATGATTCCTACATGAAAAGCTTAACTCAATAGTTTAGCCTAAAAGGATTTCATAACTAAGCACACTATAATTATTCAAAGTATGTAGTTATTAGTAAAACTTTATATTTTCTGGAAACTTTGTATCTGCTGATAACTGTAGATTCAAAGAAAAGATTACCTTGCTTTCCCCCACCTTAATTAATCCTGTCTAATGCCTTTTCATTCCCAGGTGCAAAAAAAAAAAAGACAATTAATGAATGCTATTAATATATGAGAAACAATATTAAATATTAATTTTTACCACATTTTTGTCCTCAATAGCATGGAAGATTTTCCCTAAGGCATTCCGTTTTAGTGACCTCATTCCAAATGCACTCTTTAATACTTTCAAAACTTACAATGCCACTGTAAATACCTCTACTTCCAGAATCAGCCCAGAGACAATATCAAAAAAGAAAGAATGACAACTGTAAAAAAAATCTAAGATACACATTTCTATTAAAAAGATGGAAATTAGTCTAAGTAACATAGACTCACTCAACTCAATTCTAATATATGAGAAAAAGTATGTAGCTAAGAAATGCGGCTCTTGGTTTATTTTTGTCCTCTGGAGTAAGGAAAGGAAGCTTTAGGGTCACACCGTTTAGTGCTCAGAGGTTATGCCTGACTCTGTGCCTCCAATGGTGTGCATGGGAGTTAGAGATGAACCAAGGTGCGCTGAAGTGGTCACATGCAAGATAAGTATCTTATCTCCTATAAGATATAATTTTTCAATGGCCTTGCTAGCTTGGGATCTTTGCTGTTTAATCTACTTACAGTTTAAGCTATTTGCATGTCCTTAAGCCAGGGTTCATGCTAATGAGATCTCTCTTGTGTAAACACTGATGGAGGTTGTGGCAGTTAATGAGTTATTTTGACTCTGAGTTAATAACTTTTGAAATATTATTATATCTCTACTATGATTTCTATGTTATTTAGATTAGCACAATTCCTCTTAATAACACTGGTCCCAGGATGGGAAAATTAGAATTTACCAGGAGACTACTATCATGGCTATGTTGAGACTACCATTTAAAATCAAAGGAGGGATCATACTAGTTTGCTCTTAAGTAGGCAAGTATGACCCTTTCAGTATGCAGAGGACAAGACACTCAGAATCACCCTGGTGTAGAATAGAAATAAGAAGGACCTTGTGGGCACTATCTAGATTTCATGAAGTTAATGAAATTAGGATGTGTTTCTCCCATGAATATATATCCATTAAGATGTATTTATTTATACCAGCCCGCTTTCTCTCTCCTCTCTCTCTATCTCTCTCTCTCCTCTCTCTCTCTGTCCAGTATTTTAACATAAGAGATAAATAATATCAGAGGAAAGGTCTAGGCTCTGGCATAATCATTTGTTTAGACCTGAAACAAGTGTGGCACCACTCTACACCTACACATAGCAGCTGAGTCATTGATCTTTGTTGACACTACCTTCCCTGAAGAAGGAATTATTGCTTTGGGGTATATCAAGGAGACTGACTTGAAGTAGATCCATCCACTTTGGTGGGAGACCTGGGCCCTACTGCATGGTTGGAATTTTGACCAAAATTATAGGTTTGGGGAATCCCATTATCTTGGATTGTAGTGGCAGAGTTTGTTCTATTATTAATAATTAGTAAAAGTCTTTGGAGACTCACATACATGGGGCAGAGCTGCTACCAGCTCTTCCTGTGCCCAGCTGATCATGAGGTGCCTGGGAGGGAAGGTGGGTTCTGGCCCTGGCCTGCCACCCCAGCAGAGCCTCACAAGAAGCCAGTGGAACCCCCCCACAACATGAGGGCCACCATTTTCCATATCCAGACTCCCCATCTCATCAGAGCTCCCCTAGTATAAGAGCTGATCACAAGGACAGCTTGTGCGGCCTCATGGTTCATCAATACATGCACGAGATGAGAGGCGACTACAAGAGTATCCCACCAGCATGACAGGGCCTGGCAAGCTACCCATGTCGTATTTGATATGCCAAATACCAGTAACAATTATAGGCCTTATCCCCATGACCTGATGGAATGGTTTGAGGCTCTTTATGTTCCTGGAGAGAGCAGATGCCTTTAGGTTACACTAGCATGTGACAGGACATATGGTGATGTTACTGGTGCCTGCTAGAGCAAATCGAGGAACAAGAAAAAGTCTCTAAGAACTGTGCTGGATCAGTCTCATCCACCCCAGGCCAGGGGGGAACCTTTCGTTTGGAGGACCACAGCAGCTCTCCAAAAATCCACTTATTATTGATTTATACTACAATGGAACTTCATGAAGGCTCAATTCAGATCTTCATGTGACTGCAATCATGCTGATCACGAAGTTTCAAATGCTGTCTCACATTTTTTTTGCTTCACACCTGCCAATGCTCAAGGGTTACTCCTGGCTCTACACACAGGAATTACTTCTAGCAGTGGTTGGTGAACCACATGGGTTATTGGAAATGTATCAGCAGCATGCAAGGCAAATAAAATGCATTGCCCATTGGTCTATCACTCCAACTTCTGGCATGCCACATTTGAATGACATCTCTGTTCATATCTCCCTTCCCTCCAGTATCTTAAAAGACTTAGGCTTTCCCTGAGTCTAGTATTGAAATGCTTTGTTTCTTAATAGACTCTGATTTTGTGTATCTGGAGTCAATCGTCCTTTCCATTTACAGTCACAACTTGTGATTCTATACATGTTACACAATCTCTCCACAATTCAACTTTCCTTCTATTAAAAGTATGCATGACCCAAAGTACAGATGGATTTAAAAAATAAAGTAGGCAATTTGTTTGCTATATGATAACTGCCTAATTTTAGATCTACATTTTTATAGGAAAGATTTTGTTTTAGTCATATTTAATTGTGGCTTTTTATGTTTGGAGAAATAGTATCCATTTAAAAAAGTGAGAATGTATGTTAGTCAACTTAAGAATGCTTTTTATTTTTGGTTTCCCAGAGTAGATTCCCAGGAGTGGTATGGCTGGGTCAAATGGGAGTTCAATTTCTAGTCTTTGGAGGAAAGTCCATATTGTTTTCCAGAAAGGCTGTACCAGCCGGCATTCCCACCAACAATGGATGAGTGTCCCCTTTTCCCCACATCCACGCCAGCACTTGTTGTTCTTGCTCTTTTGAATATGTGCCAGTCTCTGTGGTGTAAAGTGGTATCTCATTGTTGTTTTGATTTGCATCTCTCTGATGATTAGTGATGATGAGCATTTTTTCATATGTTTTTTGGCCATTCGAATTTCTTCCTTGCTGAAGTTTCTGTTCATTTCTTCTCCCCATTTCTTGATGGGGTTGTTTGTTTTCTTCTTGTAAAAGTTCTACCAGTGCCTGATATATCCTGGATATTAACCCCTTATCAGATGGGTATTGGGTGAGTGCCCGAAAATCGATGACTGGATAAAAGAAGCTTTGGTACATCTACACAATGGAATACTATGCAGCTGTTAGGAAAAATGAAGTTATAAAAATTTGCCTATAAATGGATGGACATGGAGAAGATTATGTTGAGCAAAATTAGCCAGAAGGAGAGAGACAGATACAGAATGACTGCATTTATTTGCATGGCATAAATATATATGTACATATTATGATACCAATATCCAAGGTCAAGTGAAACATATCGGGAGGTCTTGTCAAAGATGGAAATTATCACAAACGTGTGGGAGTCAGAGTTTAGGTAAGACAGAAAATGGAACAGGGTGCTAATAATAGTCGAGGGTACTAATGCCAACCTAGAACTGAGCATTAAATAGAGGCAAAAAGGATACACATGACAACCTTTTAATGTATGTTCTGTAATCCATAGTCTGGAAGGGAAGGAAAAGAGAAAGAGAGAGAAAGGGAAAGAAATAAAGAACCTGCCATGGAGCAGGGCTGGGGAAGGGGGAGGGAACCGGGGATGATGGTGGTGGGAGATGGGCACTGGTGGAGGGACGGGAGCTGAAACACTGTATGACCAAAACCCCAAACATGAACTTTTTTAATTGTAAAAAATAAATAAATAAATTTTTAAAAAAAGAAAAAAAAAGAATGCTTTTTATGCTGTGAGAAACAAAATGATAATAAAAATATGCAAATACAATATCATTAATTACTCTGTCTTTGACTCATTGCAATGACCTAAGTTTTAAATTGAGCTGAATAAATAGACCATATCCAAAATATATCAATATTGCATACTGAAAGCTCACCCATATGATTGTTACTACACTATACATTGTGCCATGCAATGTATGATTGTGTATGCTCATTGTATGTTCCTTAAACTGCAAGTTTCCATCTTTCTCCCTCATAAATATGAGTAGTTTTTTCCCTCAAGAGCTCTTACACATGGATAGGCCCTTATTTCTCCCTAATTTTACTTAACATAAAGCCAGACTCCTTTATTTTTTGAAGTTTATTCTACAGCTTGTGCTACAGTTAAATTCCTCTTTAACTATAAGTTCTCTCTTGACTTTTCTTTTAATTTCTTTTAATATAGAAATTTGATATGTATATAGACATATTTAATTTGTTATAAACATTAAAATTCCTCAGAATACTGGTGCTTTTTTTTAAAATAAAAGAATAAAAGTAACTTCATAATGTTTCTATTAATCTAGAGCTTGATGATCACCCAAATTAGAGTGATTCAGAAACTCAACATTATAAAGGAGGCTGTGCCTTTTGAGTAACCAGTTAGAAAAGCATGGCAGCAAGGGACTATTAAGCTAGTCCTGTAAATTACACTGACAGTAGAGGGCTGTGGGGGTTATAGAGGAGGAGAGAAGCTACACAATAACCACTGGCCAGAATAATTAGCTGGAGTAATGAAGAGAG